>JABFQD010000491.1:0-25408 GCA_022817045.1 Psix sp. ZL-2020
ATTAAAAATTTGTTCTACAAAGTTTACGTCAATTAATAACATTCATAATGATAAGATTTCTATAATTTTTTGATACTGGTGGAAAGTGGTTTATTAAGTCTTGTTATACACAAACATTATTATCAATTAGCTAGAATATCACACTAAAGGGATTGCACAAACATTGACAATGACTTGATAATAAGGTACTAGTTTAATGTATTAATTCACAGTCGTTAAGTTGTGAATATTTTTATTCAAATTATGCGATTGCACTTAGTTAAAAAATCTTGGTAGAAGATATAAAGTTTCCATAACGGTATACATTATTCATATGATAAGCTCATTGTTCAAATTTATTGAGTTGATTAATATGTAATAAACTTTCTTATCAACACCAAAGCTGTAATTTGATTCAAATTAATTGGATGCGTTTGTTATTAATTATATTAAGCCGAAAGCAGTGGTTTCAGTGTAAATGATTGAAACACTTGGTTATTATGCTTTTGCTTCGCGTGTATAATTGTGCGATTTATTATTGTAAATTAAAGATTAAGACTTAACAGTATTGATTAATTGAACTTAATAAGTACCGAACCTTGCATATCCTTGAGGGCGTACAAGCGCAAGCAAACTCATGTGTAACACAGTGGAGTTAAACATAATTAAACACAAACATACCTTGCATGTTTACACGGTAGGATCATTTTAATGGTAAAGGCGCGAATGAATATTTGACAAATATTTGAGTCAAGCAGTTCCAGCCGGTCTGATTTGCTTAGTTTGTAAACACTCAAGCACCAGGTACTCGACAAACAAACAGCTATATTATTTCCTCAGAATTATTGTTATAGAAAAGTTTCTACATTCACTTGGCATTTTTAAACTAACTACTTTTAACTTTATACGATTAGGGCTACTATGATGTTTTGCAGTTTAGTCAATCATTATAGATGGTTTAGTAGCGGTTATTTTCTGCAATCGTAGCTGTTTTTTTGCACCGAAAATGTTAAGCTTGAGTACCTTCTATGTTTTATTTAGAGTTTCATAAAAAAAAGAACAAGTACCTATAAAATTCTGTCAGTTTTTCTTTATCGTAAAGATAAAAGAATATTCAAATTACAGTAATAAATCTCAAACTTACACTTAAAACTTACACTAAAACTAGTCTTAGAAACGAGAAAATCAACAAGTAAACGTAGCAGCTGTTTAAATAAACTTGAGATACTTTTCGAAGTAATGCCAATTCGGTTACTTAATAAAGATATCATAAATGTAATTTGATAATAGTTTTTGTCAGTGAATAATTAGTCATTTTACAGCTTGCGATGTCTGTTAGTTGATTTTCCGAACAACGTTGTACCACGTGTTCTATGAATATTAATTGTCGAATCTTTTTATCTAACACTCATGTACCAGCTGACTAACGGACCGATACATGCTAAGCAAAATGTATGAGATATCGATAAGTGTCGCGCGCCGCTAACCGCAATCGATAATACATAGTAATCGTTGTAGGATAGAGTCTCCTGATAACTAGGTATGCTAATAGCTTGCGGTGTAGCACCTGCTCTGCGGTGCATAACGCCTTTCATCGGTTTCGATCTCTATCGTTTGCTTTCTGCGTTTTGTTTGCTCTTTACACAAAAGTGGAAGAATAATAGTTCATGACTTGGCATTGTCCACTATCGCAACTTTTAACTGTTTCGAATATTGAAAAGCGACGATTAGACGATCATAATCTTAAAGTAGACACTGATACAATGGCTGTTATTATGACATACATTTTTGTCATATCGTTATCACTTTTTCCAGGACAATCATAAATTATGAACAAAGCTTTACGCTTCAAATTATTAGTCCGTGCGCGGCCATTAGTGATGATTCATAATAAACGCGTTTCATGTAGCAAAGATGGTACAATAGACATGAAAAAATTGTTTTTGATAGAACTGGGTTTTCACCCGCATGGTCGACCGCATTTGCGCGAGTCGATTGCAGCGCGACGTTATTGTGATCGATACCGAAATAGGGACAAGCACATTCTACTTCAATTACCATTCATTCATTTCAACTATAGGAAACCCGAAACGATCATAATATGCATTTAAGTGTAAAAATACTTAAGACATCAAACATTACGATGGATATTAATATATATACAGAAAATATAGGAGAGCCATTTTATTCGAATACAATATGGTTCTTTCGGTATAATTAAATAAGAAATATAATTAGGATAAAAGACAGTTTATATGATAATTTACGTTACGAACATTAATTTAAAACTATATTCAAACATATCAAAATCAAGAATGTAACTACATTGTCCAATTCACTTGGGATTGGTTTATATATAATGTTTCTAGCTGTAACAAAACAACCATAGCGTGTGGCAAGGCTTACAATACATTTGCTGGCTTGTTAGATTCACGTAGCGAAAAAACACCAAAGCTTCCCTTCGGGAATTTTCATCTTTGAGTATTTCTGTTTTCTTGCTATAGAAAATTACTTTTGCATTGCAAAAAGTAGAAGACAACCACAAACCTATTGCTGTTAACATCTCAAACGAAATGGACCTCGCAGTTTTTTATAGTGAATTTCACGTCAAGTAGTACTATAATGCACGGAGGTGATCTACTTCAGAGCATAATTATTCTTAAATGATCACTGGAACGACTCTTTAGCTTTGACTTTGAATATCATTATAATATAGTGATAAAAACGAAATGAGACATATCGTGTTTAATATATCAAAATTTTGTTATTGGATTTTGTGATATTTTATTGATATTTTTGGTTGAATGAGAATTTTGTTTCAATTTTGAAAACAAATACTGAAAATTATGGTTCATTATTATAGAACTTTGCAATATTCGATTTATTGAGCGAAACTAAATTTACGTTGAAAAACTGCAGGATCTTTTCCAGTTTCATTTTTCTTTATCACAAAATTACTATGTCCCTGTTATAATTGAGTCAATCCATTTATACAGGTTTCATGTTAATTCTTGTCGAGAATTTGGTCATATTATTAAATTTTAATTTTGCTCCGATTTAAAATCATCGTGTAAATGAATATTTGTGAAATAATATAATATATAAGCGGCACGATGAATTATTTCATTTTTGCGTGAAAATGAAAGAATAAGTAAATTTTGCTAGAGTTAATCACCTGATTACAAGAATCCACGGTTTGTTATACAACTGAATAGAGCTCGTCTAAAAACCGCAAATTACTTGGTCTTCTTACGTACATTTGTGCGTATACCAATACATTAAGAATAGTGCGTACAAATAACCCGCTAACAATCTCGTGAACGTACGAGCAAATAAACACTGAAGCTTGTGAAAAATTAACAGTTGAAGTGGTCGAAAATGATCGTTTCGTGTTATTATACCAGACCATTTGTCGTGGCTTTCTCATTGGTGTAACTGATCTTGCATAATACTGACAATTCTAACTGCAAGTGCATCCCTCTATATTTACGTGATCAGTTGCAATGCTATTTGCTAGTCATTAAAATAGTTTATGCAGACTTTTACATGAGAAAGCTGCGGGATTTATTCGTATTCAGATAGCATTATAAGTGCGTGTGAGTTCTCATCGCATAATTCGTACTATATTAAACGAAACATTCACCCTGTAATTAAACCTGATTTAAATAATATCGATGACGCGTTATTTGATCCAGAAAAAAACTAAGTCTTTCAGACTGAGGATTGTAAAAATAATTGTGCTTTGCGTGACTTTGGAATTGTTTGCCCGATTATCTGAGTGTAATTTGAGATCAAGACTACATTTACAAACTTGATTCTTGTGACTTTCCAGACGTGAATCCTAATTAATTTCATTAACTTGGTCGAGTTATTATAATCAAAATGTAAGAAGTACGTTCCACGTAGAACAGTGAAACTGAGCCGCTCTTCGTTTCCTACTGGTGTGTCCACATTTTCTGACCAACAAATCTTGTTGATGACTTATCTGCATACAAAGTGCGAAGTTCTTGCATTTAGTAGAAATTGGATAGACGGTTTATTCGGTACATTCATGTTTCGCTGACTTGAGAAAGTTGCTCGTTCCAAGAACACT
The DNA here is from genome assembly GCA_022817045.1 of Psix sp. ZL-2020. Classification (NCBI taxonomy): domain Eukaryota; kingdom Metazoa; phylum Arthropoda; class Insecta; order Hymenoptera; family Scelionidae; genus Psix; species Psix sp. ZL-2020. Next base: position 4,073 of record JABFQD010000491.1, read on the forward strand.
GAGGGTAATCTTCCTTCAGGACCACACCCACTTCGTATATTATGTTTTTCCCCGTGAACATATTAGTTTTAAACGAAATTGCTTTTAGCCAGAGCTGCTTCATTCGGGCTAATTATTTTAGTTTACATAGGTTATCAAGTGAATATTTTGCTCGGCGCTATAAAGTTTGAACCGAATTGTAATCAAGAGCGTAAGGACGTTAAATAATTTTCCTTAACCCACTTCTGGAGTTGCGGCTAAAACGTTATATTCATAAAGTGTATACGTAAACCGCGGAAGAACGTTTAGTTGGATAAATATGGTAGCTAACTGATAACGATTTGGGTGCAATTCTTTTAGTGACTGAATCATTACGCATGCACGTGGGGTTAGGTGATTCATACTTAGGATATGTGGTATCCGGAATCCGCATGTCGAGTAATTTGAAAGAGCGAAACCGAGATTATAACTGCGATTTTCATAGATCTCTCGATAGCAAACTGTCACTGAAATCCTGAAGAATTTTATTTACGATAGAAGGATAACACTGCAGGATCCGCAGACAACTTCAGCGATGTGTGAGATTGAATTGTAAAATTCACATCAGCTTATAATGGCGTGCCTAATCGCAAACCAAGCTGTGCGAGTGGCAAAAAGCCGCAGAATGAAATTGTTTTGTTGTCTCAGCTGCGAAGTCCTTTTTTTCCGGGCAAAAAGTCGTTTCAAATGTAATTTATTAATTATTTCGTACCTGCAATTTCGCAGCGGAGCGCTTTTGCGACCAAGTGTAAGATAATGAAGCAATTAGTCAGCATCCATGGGTGGATTCGTTGCACGCGACGAGATTGCAAGATCTGTTGAGCACTTAGATTGGTGTTGGAGGTGAGAAGTCTATTCGAGGACGCACAACGTTACTTGTCCCATATAAAACATATCCTTTATTTAAGTGTATTCAATTACTTTTTGTGTTATTAGTTATATATTTATTTGAGTGAAACTCATTTTTCACGTGAATCGCGGTTACGAGTCGTGTACAGATGTTCAAAAGTAATTCCAACAAGTATAATCAACTAATTATAAAAAACGAAATTATATACATTAGAATAAAACTCAGTGATCGACGACATTTTGCAATTGTGTTTTCTAAATGTACAAAATATAACATGTTGGTTTCTGCGAGTGATATATAACCAGATCAGATTTTGAAACAACTCAATAATAAAATATTTACCGCTTTTTGTTTTCATACTTATTAATTCAGAATTTGCATATAATTATTAATTCATTATGATATCGAAATTCAATTATTCCAATTCATGAATTTTACCATTGAGTGTATCCAATGATCATTTGATAAATAAAATTAATCCATTGAACCAAGTTTGTTGTTTTACTATTTGAAACCTTAGTGTTCTGTTTTCTATTAGAACCATCGTCTCGAATGCACCATGTGCAAACAGAATAAGAATTTCCAGACAATGCAATTCTTCAACATATAACTTGGAAAATAAATATAAATTGTTTTTCCGAAATTTTTCTTCTTAACAAACTAAATTTTCATTTTTATTAAAATCGTAATTATGCTTAGTCCTCATATATGTGAAATCCAGATATAATTTTTGTTATGAACTTTTTAACTATATTTATTTTCTTTCATATAAAATGAAGTTATAATTTTCTCTAATTTCGATAAAAAATCTTGTAAAATAATAATCTGAAATCAAATCTATTTGCTTCATTTGCTGCGGCTTAAATAAACATTAATTGCAATAAATCACATTGCGGTGAACCCCGCTTCTGAACCACATAAATGTGTTTCGATGCAAGATAATATGGTGCAGTATGGACCAATCTTACAATATAGTAGTTAGTATATAATAGCATAAAATATTTCAATATGTAGTGCAGCAAACAAAGACACAATGCACTGTTATTTAAAATTAACACTAAATAATTTGTTTAGCAAAATTATACTATATTGCAATTATACTTCTACTTCAGTTTATACATGTAACATGTTTTTAGATGGAAAACATTTATAACAAATGTTCATGACTGCCTATGTTCTTCCAACTCATAACCATCATAAGTACATCAAATATAAACGCAGCGACAAGTGATCATTACCATACAATGTATATATGTCTGATAGATCGTGCGTTGACAGCTACTGGTCAGTATGAATTCTCGGGTGCAAACTACATGTGGCCCAGGTTGAACAGCTCTAGAGCAACAGTTCGTGTTCGTGCAAGTCACGTCCGAGGGGTCGCTATGATCGAATTAAGGGCATGTTTGTAAATTAACCCTACATTTAGAGATTTCATAATTTAAAAAATGTATATAGAAATAGATAGAACAGAATCATCGTCTACTTTTGATTGATGCTTAATATTTTTATGAGGTCATGGTTGGTGACATAAATTTGCATGCGAACAGAACAGGGTTATCCCTTACTTTTCTTTAATGAGTAAAAATTTTACAAAGATTAAGCTTTAAAACAAGTAGCGGTGTGAACAGAACAGGGTTATCCTCTATTTTTTAATGACGTCTGAAATTTTAATTAAGACAGAATTAAAAACCTTAACGAGTTTTAGAATGGATTGAGAATCTCAAGATAATGCAAAGCTACGTTTTTAATCCTCTTGAACATATTATGACACTGCACTGTAAACTTACATACAAACTGTTACAACGAAAACCTGGTCAATTTATTAATATAAACGACTATTAATATTGGTTTGATAAGGTAAATGCAAAAGAGTCTTTGGAACTAATTTTGGAACACGCAAAAGCATGCCCTTAAAGGTGCTTTTGAGGTGGCTCGTAGGATTGAATCTTTTGCACGGGTCACGTGAAGCTTTTTAAGGCGATTGTAAAAGAACAGGAGAAAAAGTAGAAAAAGGATCGTCGACGACACGACAATTATGTTTGTACTCGTATAAGATACCACTCGGCGCGTTGCGCAACGTGATAAAGAAGACCTTGGAGAGATGTAGATACATTTAAATTTCATCGCAGGCACTCGCGTCGACTTTCGCGTATGTTTATTTAATTCTCGCTTTGAGATTTATTGTCGTTTAGTGAATTATGCGTAACAATTATATGACGCGGGTATTGCGGGCTTCGTGAGCATGCCCGCTGATTCATGGTGCGCATGCGCGTGAAATTCGATTAGAAATCAGGGAGGGGGGAGGGGTGAAAGTATCCTAAAGTGTATCGGTCGCGCATTTTTAACCCACAGCCGAGCGACATTAACCTCGTTTACGTAACGCTTAAGTACACTTGTAAACATCGTGTGGCATGAAATGAGGCGCACGTTAGTGAGCTTGCGCGATCGGTAAGACAAGTTGGAAGGCTTACGGTTAATAACACTACAAAATAATTAAACGACCGCACTTAATGAACTATGTAAATTTTGTGTCAGACTGTTCAGCTCGTATTAAGAGCGCACCGCGCGCGCAACAAGTATACGACGTTTTCTCGCTTGGCTTTTATAATGCGCGCGAACGCGCATTAGATTTTATCGGACGAGCCCGCGAAAGAATGGAAATTAACGAGCTGATTTAGGCCCGTTGCAAAACATACGACATGTAAATGACTGTGCGCTAATGGCCAAGAGAGCTCTTTTCGTATGCGTTGCGATTGCGGAACCCCGCGACACTTTGCGGCAGACGATAAAGTCGAAGGAAAACGAGATCTCGAGATCGTGTGTATTACTGTATGATATGTATATGAATATATATCATATATGAGTTGCGTGGGGTTTATGTTTGCGAAATACAATTTCGTCCAGTTTTTACAAGACTGAATTATTTGAAATTCTTCACACAATGTGGTGTGAAAATAAGATTTATATGCATGTTTGCAATACAGATATTCATTAACTTGGAAAAGACAATTATAATATAATACAATCGAGATAAAAATGTTAATTCAATTAAAATTATATTAACATTGAACCTGCATTTTATTAACGAGTTTTTAATGATAAAAACATGAAAATCCGTACATCGGCTGTATACGTTTTGATCGTAAATATAATTTATGATAAATGTATTTGTTCAAACGAAATTCGATATTGAACGTATTTTTTATATAATACGTACGTTTTATCATAAAATTTTTGCAAGAAACAATTGAAATGAATATTTCTTGTCCAATATTAATTATAATGCTTTACATTACATGTAATGATACCATAGTAAATATTGTCAGTTAATTTTAATTTATATGTACTTTCAGTTTTATCTTTATAATAATGATATAAATCTTGAGGAGAAAATTATACAAGTTTACTAAGCACGATTAAAACGAAAAAGTAATTTGTAGAAAACAAATTAAATCAGATATTGCAGAAACTAGATATAGTATATATAATAATATATATATTCTATATTTTTGTAGCGTAAGTCAAGTACATTTACCAGATTTGTTCAAAATTAATGTACTTATATATATTCATAAATATAGTTATATAAAATCATGTATACATATGTACAAGTTGCATGGTCCATAAATTTTTCAGTTCAAGTTAACCAGTTGACAGACGCGTAAAATTATATCGCGTCATGTCCGAATTAGATCTGACATTTTAGACGATCGTGATATGTCGTCTGATTCTAGGGCTCGTTTGCCTTCCGACGTATCTAATTTAGCGTGTTCCATTAGAAATGTCTAAGATTAAACGTACGGTAGTTTCAGCTGTATGCTCGATATACATACTCTATGTTGCGCTAGTCCTATACAAGAAAATTGTTATATAATGTACGCCGGAATACATATCCGATAACGAGTTTCCCGGGCGAGAAAAGATAATGTGAAAATTGATTTTAAACAACTTTACAATTAATTTTCGAGTTAGAATAAAACGCCGCTGAATATGAAAAATCCAATCAATTCAAATTAATTGCCTCTACGAAGTGTAACAGTGTATTATGCCAGTTTCATTTTACATTCAAATTTGACTTTATTTTTCATTTTCCATTCAAATTCCGTTTCGCTTTTTCATCTTCGTACAAATTTCCTTTACAATTTTCATTATCAGATATGTACGATTTGAATAAAATTTAACAAGTATCGTTTCGAGAGAGTGACATGTAATTACACTCATTTATGGCGAAATACATAGCGATTTTACAATACAATTAACCCAATAGGTGTCAACTAATTGATTTAAAGTTCCATTAAAGGGAAACTCATTGGAACTCGGTACTTTTTTGACGTGACACTACGTTCAATTATCGGTATCAGTAGTTCCTACCTGCAATCGACAGGTACCGGAGCAGCTTGCATGTGTGCGAGCGAGTTTGTATGTCAGTGTGTGTGAGACGACAACGGCGACTATCGCAGTTCACTTTCGCTGCACGCGTAGAGCGGACCGGCCGTTCCAGTCGTCGCACACGCGTGCCGCTGCTGTCGCTGTGCTTCCATTCATAAAGCCAATGCCCATGGCTAAACTGATAACTCCAACTTAGTCACGAGATAAAACACCGGCAAATTTTCAGTACAACGCTCAAAAAGCGATATTGCTCGGGCTATTTATTTTCTGCAGTAAGGATTTCATGCTGCACATTAGAAAGTAATTAGTTACGTTAGTTGATATATTATTATCTTTAGTAATTGATTTTGTTGTTATGATTCAATATTTGGTTTCATATAACTATTAGCTAGCTAGTTATTTAGTTACTTTTGTTTAGTTATTAGTTATAGTTAGCAAGATAACTTGTTAGTTGCTTAGTTAGTTAGAGATTTGAAGTTAACACTAAAGTTAGTGTGGTTAAACTAATCAAACTAACTAGTGTTATTGAACTTATTGTTTCTTCATTTTTAGTATTTTAATTCGTGTTTATAGTTATATAACATTTTTAGTTATATAGGGTATGTTTTTACTGCTAATTATAATTTTGTATTATTTGATGAATTATTTGTAAGTGTTCTTTTAGTTATATGTATATGCCGTTAATTCTAACAGTTTATAGTCATAGTATATGATTCTTATATGCTCTGGTTTATATAAAAAAATATTTTATCCTAAAAATCGCGTGACCTGTTGTAATTTTCTACAGTAGAAGATTAAACTTATAGCAGTTTTAAAAAAATGCTACATCAATTTCACTATAATGAATAGCAATTTTTGGAGATGAAATTACAAACTTCGATATCTAAATTTGAATATATTATAATTCGATTTTATATTATAGCGTGTAGTAAATTTTTGGATACAATTGTTTCTGTACATACAGATTTTATCTGATTTGAAAATAGGTTAATTCGGACTAAAGTTTGACTTGGCGTTTAGAAAATATGCTCTCTTATGGATTAGGAATTCAGTTAAAACTAATCATTTACTAGCACATAGTTTCGTTATATTAAAAAAAATTTAACATAAAAATAATGTTTTATGCGGACAGGCAGACCTTTAGATTTATGTTAGTTATTTTATTAGTATGAAAAAATTCTTTTATTGCGTGTATGTATTGGTGTACTTAAACGATTTTTATGTATTGAATAAAAAATGTATGAATAAATGAAAAGTACATAGTAATAAAAAATAAAAGGCAGAAACTTGAATAAGAAAATTAGTTCTCAATATAATATATGCATCATATGTATGGCAGAAAAAAGGGTATTTTTTCTGAACTTAGCGACCAGTTAAGTTTTCTTTGCTAAATGCTCCGTTCAATAATCCGACAAAAAGTCGCTCAACGCGGCGCTGAACTTCCAATTAGTCAATAACATTTAAGCGAATTAATTCGCGCGAGCGGCCGCTTACTGGCGGTTTTCCGCGTGCTCGGCTGATCGCATAAAAGGTGTGAAAACACCGCTCGCCTAATCGATTCAATCGGGCAGCGTCAGCTTTTTCTTTACAGTTGCTTTCAAGCTCTTGCGGTGGCTCGCCAGACGGCAAATTGATGGTTTGCGAAAGCGAGTTCAACGAAGTTCGTCGCCATATCGAGCGCCAGCAACCAGCCGGCCGTACTTGACTTTTCAACTCTTGCGAAAAGTTCGTTTTTCACGTGCGCGGAAAAAGGTGTGACTTAAATTTCAAGATAAAAAAATAAAGTTGTTGGATGATGTAAAAAAAGGAAGTGCAAATTTTACGGTGCCAGCGAGTAGTCATTTTTCACTATTTTTTCAATTCAGATAATAAGTTTTGTGAAAGTGAATTTGAGGTATATATATTTTCGGACTTTTAGAAGAAATGTTTTAAAAATATTGTACTTGAATAATTGATTTGTTATTTATAAGATTATGAATCTGACGAATATTAGTATTAGCGTCATCAGCAATAAAAATATTTCATCTGAAAGCATTCTTCAAATTCATAACTTCTATAATTATGAAATTGACATTCTTAACGGGCATATTATCTAATTGTTTTTATTCACTTTCCTATCTTAAAATCTTTTTATACCTTCATATAACTAGCTATGTACAAATCATATAAAAAGACTACAACAATCTAAACCTCTGTCGTAAATAAAGTTTATTATATATAAATTTAGTCACCCACGTATGAAGTGAGGAATAAAAATTGAAATTTAATAACTATTTTATAAACAAAATACGTATGATGATAAGAAACTTGATTTGTCTTTTTGTCATCGTTTTTTATCATATACATAGTTATACATTCTATTCTTGGCCAAAGCCGCTATCGTTTTCTTCGATTGTTTTATTTCTTATTTATCACAAGCCATAATAATAATCATTCCATCCAAATTTCATTTTCCCAGAAGGTACAAATTGAACCCAGCTTTTGGGTGTCTTAAGTAAAACATTCTACTCTTAAAATGTAATGTATATATTTAAGACGCTGTGCTCGTAATGGACCCACCATTTTTAATGCTTTACAAATAACGATACTCGATGGTCGTCTCGATTCTGTCCGGCTTCTTCCGCGAAACGTATTAACTTTGCAACGCTCTCGCTATTTACGCACTTTACTGCCCTATAAATGCGCGCTTTATTGACGTATATTGTTTTACCTTACGTTTCACGCGTTGTGAAAACACTGCCTTTTATTGGTATCAATTTAATTAAGCTACCATTACTATTCAAGGATGGTTCCTGTAAAATGATAATAAAACAGATTTATTGCATTTTCTTCCGATTTCAATTTTTTTTATTAAAAATATAAATTTATTATAAAATTTGAGGTTTTTATTTTTTAAACCATAATTAGATTAAAATATGATGTTTTCTTTAAATGATTGCAAGATGTGTGTTATTTGATACAATTTTTCGCTTGTTACAGGAAGATTACCCAACGGGCCAGTAATAATGCCAGTACACCAATTCAAGACCAGTAGATAGCCAATACCTGCCGGAACGTTAGCCATTTCGTAATTAATCGTAGTTAGTAAATTTTCGAATCTTAACGAATAAGTTATTTCCGGTCATTTTTTGAACTCGCGCGTTGTGATAAGAGTTTTCGGGGGAAAAACAACTGTCACAATCCACACTACAAGGTGATTAAATACGCTGACTTACATCGGAAGTGCCAACCTGCAAACAAGGTTCATGGTTTACATGGTAAGTAAAATTATTGAATAATAAGCAGAGATTATCTCATTTTTTATGCATTTTTACTACAATTTCAATTAACGCCACCTGGCGGCAGAAAATATTGGTATATAATAACATGTCTCTTTTTTGTTACTTAGAAAATAATAGAAAAAATTCAATACGATAGCGAATATGTGAAAATGATAAGAAATTATGAATAATTTTCATATTTTTAATGAATGTTGACTGTTTTTGAGACAGAGCCATCTGGAGGTGAAAATTTGAGTTAAATTAAAAAATTAAAATTGGAAAAAACACATTTTTAAACCAGAATTAACTGTATCATAACGAAATGGACGATGATGATAGAATTCCCTTATTTAAAGTAACTACTGAACTAATATGTAAACGCTAATTAATTATTGTAGCTTGCAAAAATAAATAATTTTTAAGCTTTCTTTATTTAAAGTTCGTGCCTATACAGCTGCATCTTACGTTATAAAACTCGTTTTCTTTCATTATGTTTTATCGCGACACGTACAACTGGCCCGGTCTTTTACATTTTATCATCTCTATCTCTGTCTTATATTTTTTTCTTCTCAAGAAGGCGCTCTTCTTCTGAGCGCCTCCATTCTTTCGCGTCGTATCTCTTTTCCATTATGAGTCCGCGATACGCGCAGGGGATTTAACTCGTTCAGAGCACCCCGCCCAGAGATTGTATAAACGATTATTAATGTCTCCCGCTGGCTGACCCGCGACCCGAAAACACCTAAACGAGTCGAGAACACCCACGAGATCAACCTCCGAGGGTTCCTAATGGCTCCCTATATTGGCACTGCTTTTAATTAGCATAATTGATTCAATTTAATGAATGAAATATAGCTCTCCGAAGTTACATCTACTGTAACACGAGTTTTCCTATTTCAAAAATCGACCCACAAAGTCGTTTTTAACCAATTTTAATCAGCGCCACCTAGGAGTCAAAATCTGAACTTCTGAAATCTATAACAAAATGAAGAAAAACAAGAGAAAAATGAAGGAAATAATTTGAAAATTGTTTAAGAATCATTTATTTCATATTTAACTAAAATAAAAGTGAAGTTAAAGTTTAAAATTGAAAAAAATGTAATTTTTGTTGGGAGATGACGTGATCATTTATTTTGTGTCTAAGTGAATAATTGATTGATCACGTTGTCTGTCTCGTTCTGCGCATGTCATAATTATTTGAGTGCACTGAATGTTTTATAGCTTATGAAATGTGTAAGGGGTGGGAAGGGGGGAGATTGTTGACTAGTATACTTATTCTACCTCGAAGACATCTCGTGAGTCTCGTACGTTAAACACAAGGTATTAAATATTCGAATCGTCATATAACTATAAATATTATCATCGCATTCTGTAATGATAATAAAACAGCTGCGGGAAATGGAGAGAAACACTGTCGAGTAAGCGTGAAAATTTATCGATAAGCCTTCGAGGCTTCAAATGTTGTAACAATTAGTAACTGCGGTCAAATAAGTTTCTTAAATAAAAAAGCGTACGTGAATTTCAATCGTATGTCTTAATTGTCGTTAAGTGAAGTACACTAAATAAAGGGTTCCAATATTATGGAATTTATTAATAATCTAAGTTTGAAAAAACTTTTATAAAAAACGGTTTTTTTATTTTACGTTGGTAGAAGTACCGTCGTATCTTTTTTTATATTCTCGAACACACGATAAATCAACATTTTTCGGACGCTGTGAAAAAAAATACGGATAATTTGCCCCGCAGTTTGTCAAACCGGTATGCTACTTTCACGAGATGTAATCATAAATCACCAAAATGGCGAACTAAACTGATATTAATCCTATATTTTATGTTATGGTTTTATTTTTCACCATGGCGTTACAATTACTTTTATACGTGTGATTACATGTATGTATGTCTAAATATATATGTCTATCAATACATCTAAATGAATATATATGTATCTTATATATTTTCATATATAACTATAATTCGCAGTTTGGGAATATATTTTTTAATTTAATTTATGATTTTATAATTTCTAATGAGAAAAAATTAAAATTTGAATAAAACGTGATTCAAATGTTGTCTTTTTGTAATATTGCAGTGAAAGTTTCTTGTTTAACTTGAAATTGAACAAGATATTCCTATCGCTGCGACGTCAGCTATGCGGGTTATCATAGCAGTATGTGTATGTCATTAATTGCCATATAAAAGGAGGCTATCGAAAAGCATATTTATTACACCGCTGTTTTGCTTTTTCACGTTAATTGTGAGCATGTGCAAATCAAAGTTTTTTCACACCCATATAAAAACAGCTGTTTTAGCAGTTTTCGTAATCAACTTTTCGATAAAAGATGATCTAAAAATTCAATTGAAATCAACTGTCACGGTTTAAATTCAAATTGTCACGGTAAAAAATTGCAGATAAATAAAGACATTCTTCAAATCAGATTTATTTTATCTAGATATTAAATTTGCTTTTGTTATCTAAACCACAAAAACATAATGGACACATATGCAACTAAATTTAACATAAATATAATTTTTTTATGATTTTTTACTGTTATAATTATTAAATAAAAATGATTTGTTCCTCGTAATATTTCAACTTGAATATATGTAACTCGACTGTTTTAGAAACATTTATTTTTCAAACAAATTGACTCAATTTATTCCAAAGACAGTTTTCCTTCAAATTTAAATGTACAATTTGCATGTAACATTTTAAATTTTTATGTTCAAAACGGGTAAATGTGAATTGCAAAAACTATTTTTAAAATTTAAATTGATTAATGAAATGTTTAACAATAAACAAAAGAAAGTTTAAAATTCGTTCCAAAATCATAGTCTGTTGCATTGTAAATGAGAAACTTGAATTATTGTTTCTTCCGAATAAGAGCACATGTCAATTCTGACGGTAAAGAGTTGCGACGTTGTTGACTTAACATGTGCAGCCTTCTTTTTTAGACATGAATGACTCTGTAAACGCGGTAAAACATTGCGTATGCTAATTCAATATTAAGGCAAGCTTACACTTTCGTACTTTGGAACAAAGCAATTACCGTTGGTTGAAGAAATTACTTACTATAATTATGTATTTAAATAACTCTCATTACAAATATGTGTATTGATTATATGTATTATTGAAATAATTATGAACATATTTTTCTAAATTCCATCAAATTTAGGTGAAAATCTTACGACTAATAATTGGACTGATTTAAAGTTAAACAAAATTATTTCATGCAATTACACACAGAAACAAAATTTAATTTAATTAAGAACAGGTTTTAATATATTTTTTTAATTTAAACAAAAGTAACGTAAAATAAAACAGTATATACAAATTATATATTCATATTTATATCAAAATTCAAATTTTCATCAATTTGTCGAAATAAATGAATTTCTTAAATTTAATTGTAAATTTACAATTTACATGATGTAACAATTTTTTTGTAGATAGACATTTTGTCGCGCAAAATAACAAAGCAGTTAAATGAGTTTTATTTAAATTATATAATTTTTGCAAATGTTTCAGTCGAAAATTCCGGAACAATGGCGCCCAACTAGTTTCGTAACATATTTATGTGTGTCTGCGTGCCATCGGCATAAAATTGCTCAATTTCGCGTGCTCTCGGGCCAAACATTCGCAAGGTTTAATTGAGCCTTGAAATAGATCGGCGGAAAGCGAGGTCCGTCATTATGTTGCATCAAACGAATGTGGTTGTAAAAGTGCATCATAATCGCGCTTAATCATTGCAAACGAAGTCGCTCTTTTAATGTTTCCTGTTATACCTGCGCTCCGCGATTATTGTTTCTCCATTAGTCACGCATACAATGTTAGACCTGTTCCCCTTAATTCGCAACTTTTGTCTGCTTTTTCTTTTTAACACTAATGTACATTTAATAATTCTCCTCGAAGCTACATCTCTAATGAATACAAACTATTACATCTTTTATTTGAAATTTTATTGAATGTTTTAAAACTAGACGTCAGTTTTCCACTTTCAAAAATGTTTTTTTATTTTTTGTTCATGTTAAGTACAAATTGATAATGAATTTTAAATGCAATTTGTTTTAGTTTTTAATTTTTTAACAATATTGTTTTGAAATTTGTTATTTTTTTTATTTTTTAAAATTTGTTAGTTTTTTTTATTTTTTGAAATTAGCTTTTTTTTATTTTTTGACATTTTTACTTGGCCAAAGACACTACCGTGTCTCTTGATTAAATCGTAATATTAGATTAATAAAATTATTGTGATATGAAAAAATAAAGTTTGGTCATATAAATTATTTTGTTTAGTACAGCAATTAAAATGTCGATTTAAACCTATGTGTTTTGGCAGCATTAGCTTGCTCGGCCAACTTCACACTATTATAATTATACTCTAATAGTTTTAACTCACTTTCACCAATTCACTGTGTCATATTATTAAATTATAAATAGATTATTTTCGAATGCTCATGTTATTTAATATTATTTATTAACAATGGTTTACAAAATTTATTAACTTTCACAATACTTGAATTTTTTACAAAAATTAAAATACCAAGAGTTTAAAATAATAATAAACAACATCAGACTAATGATCTATCTTTGAATTATTTTCATCACTCACATCTCAGAATATGTACATAAAAATATAACATAATTATATTTTTTTAATTATACGCACGATGGTCTAACCTCAAATCCAAATTTTACATTGCAGGCATGCCAACATAACTACTTTTCAATACAATACTTTATGAAAAAAATTGTTCAAAAAACAATTCTTAATAACAAAATAATATAAAAATGATTAACTTTGTCGAAAGCTTATTTTTCAATTCTAATAATAATCGAATATCATGTTTATGATAAAACCAATCATAACCTAAAGATTTATGTTTTTTTAAAAAAGTACAAAATTACGCAACTGAAAATGAACAATTTTTCCCGTCATTGTTTATTATAATTCCATCAGCAGTGAACAAAAAATTATTTTCGTTTCTCTTGAGGAAAAAATAGCAGACAAATGGACATTAACCATGCATGACAAAAAACTGTGTACGTAAAAGTACATTACTGGGCGGGATTTTTAAATAGTTATAGAACATAATCAATGGAAATGTTAAGTCCCGGTTACAAGTAGTGACCGGACAATTCCGCGAATTGCCCTTGAAACGTTACGCGGCGGATAAAAAGTGGAAAAAGAAAATGGATAGAAATGAGTGGCGTAAAAACTGCAGGTTTTCGAAAGGCGCACGCTTTAGCGACTGCAACAATATTTTACGATTGCACGGTAGTTTTTGTTTAATTAGCGTCCAACGACGTTGCAACACAGTGTAATTATGTTAATTTGCTTATACGCACATGCATCATGAATACTTAGAATAAATCAATATTGTAGCATGCTGTAATTAATTATACACGATCTTTCAAGCGTCAGAGAAGGTTTGGCAAAAAAGCCCAATTGATTTATGGCGTGATTCGTAATAAAGTGTATTCTTGCGATTGCGAAGATGGGCGTTTCGCTCAGGAATCTAGATTAGCACTGTCAAGTGGCGCATCTGACAGTTGGCATTTTGTAATCGATATTGACACGTTCGATATCTCGAGCTTAACAATCGAAGGCGGCTCGAGTGGTTTCGTTTGTTCATTGTAATGGTCCACACGTGAAAAGAGCGAGTCAAAACTGTTAGCGTCGAAGTTGCCAAACGTTACGAGTTGGGGAAAAAAAATCACAGAGGGAAAAGAAAACGAATAGAACCGGTTTCACTACCAAAACCGTACGGGTTTCTTCCGCACGCTGTTGCCCAAAACGGACAAATAGATCGAGGTTGTTGAGTCGTACACGAGGAAAAGAAAAACTTGCGAAAATCGGTCGCTACTTTCGGTCAAATAATTTAACAATTACTCTTGACGCCAATTGGGTCGAACCGGTTTTTTCGAGAATCGGTTTTAATTTGTCAATCGCACTTAATCTTTTCACTCCAGGCCCGCGTAATTGTTCACGCAACTCGAAATCTAACGCTTTTAGTTGTACCGCAGAAGTTTTCAATGAAATAAAAAGTACTAATGAAAACTTATAGCGTGCAAAAGTGTCGTCGTAAGAAATGCTCGTTATTAAAGCTCGCTCGTTTCTAGCGACCGACACGGAGGTCTGTAATTTGGTGATCATACCAGTCATTTCGACCAATTTGGTCATAAATCCGAATCTGCTTTTATTTTTGTGAAAGCACTCTTGACAATGGACTCTGGGTGTACGCGGCTGCGATAATAATTTTTCTTGCTATCCAATTATACTATCACGACTGATTATTTATCGAGCTGATTCACATCCCTGCGTTATCTTCATCTACACTTTGCAATTTTCGGCGGGATTTACGACGCTATTATCGGATGCCGTCTTTCAAACGAAGATGCTTTTTCAAATATATTATATTTAATAATTGTTATTCAAATTTCCCGCCCTTTCTCAAAGGCTAAGATTAACTGTGAAATTCAAATTACACGCGATATTAATTGACATATAACACATTAAATGTTATTCCCAACTGTGGTTTAAGTCTTTTTTGCAATGGACTTTTACAAATTAAGACTTAAGTCAAAAGATTTTCGACGATCGATACATAAAATAACGATCGTCAGTAATTCGGACTTCTTTTTTTCAACAATTATCTTTATCAAAAAATCATCTTTTATTGGTGTTAGTACTTTACATAGTTTACAACATATATATATATATATATATTATATTTGTAAAAAATATATTGATATTTTAATACATTACATTTTTGTTAAATTAAAAAAATGAATTCCATAATGTTTTTTATGTTAATTGTTATAATAATTGATAAATGTGAAGTCAACTGCATTCGCTGTTGTTACGCTGTTCAGTAGAACGAAAAGTTAGGATGATAAAATATAACACCTTTTTACTCAGTACAGGATTTCCTATTTTTTTCTATTACCAATGCTCGTTTCAATATTTCAAATTTCCGCGTTTGAAATTGGTTTTTATCTTTGTTTCAGTTTTTTTTTACTTTTTGCAAACATTCTGGTATACCAGAATACCAGAATACTATACAAATGTTATTTATTGAATTAATATTATTTCCTTACTTCGTTAATAATAATTGTTTGGTATACACTTTTAACGTATCAGAAAAATCACGATAATAATAGTTTTGTAACTTTTTAATGTTGAGTTTCAATTAAGTAATAGACCTTACTAGATTTCAGGTTTGAACCTGAAATATGCTTTTCATGATTCATATAAAATTAACTCAATATGAAAAATCAAGTCATACATATTAAATTGTAAATATTCAATGATTTATAATTCCTAAACTGGTATTGGTTGAAAAATAAATGAAAGCAAGTTTTTTTTAATGGTTATAGAATTTATTTATTTGTTTCCAATAACACCTTATACGAAACTTGTTTAAAATAAAACTTGGGATAATTTCATCAAACGTCATTTCTCTTTACTTTAATGGTTCGTTCTGGCCATTGAATTAATAACCAACTGTCAAAAAATTTGTAACTGAAAATACACTATACTCTAAAGTTACTTTATGAACGCAATGAAGTTACACGTAAACATTTCATATGAACGGATTTCATGATATATAATGTTGTAGTACAATTTTAAATACAAATTGAAAAATTTTTAGTTTTACCGCAATCTAATTGAATTGAAATGGATGTTTTATGCATTTTGGCGGGTAACTACTAAAATGTAAAATCGAAAAAAAATTACAGCAAACTTAGTTTCTACATGATAATAACTGGCCGTAAGAAAAGTAACATCTATATTAGAGTACGTGATATGATTTCCGGTTCGCGGTGTCTAACGACCGTGTAGTTCATAATATCATAAATATTGAATGCAAGGAGAAGAAAAGAATAGACAGGAATACGGAAAGTTGGTGTATTGGACTCGAAGTTTCATCGGCGGCGGCGAACTCGTGGAAAATTGAATAATTTATTTTAATCGGGTATCGCGTCGGGCGAAGTGGTCGATACTACGACTCGTGACTGTGCGCAATACATCAAGCAAAGCCTCTAACCAGCTATCATTCCTGCGAGTTACCATCATAAACCGATATTTATCACTTTTGACGATGAACAACTGCGATTTTAATTATTGCGATCGCTGCTCTGATAGTATCGTTTATTTTGACTAATTCGAATTTGCCGCTTGTTTATTGCTGCCATGGTGCGTTTACTTATTACGCCTTTTTCTCCGGTACAAATGATGGATACGTTTAGATTTCAATTATGCAAATCAACGATCGTTAATTGAGATAGACACCCGCTGGTGCTTGGATCAATAGTTGCATCTTCAGCGTTTTGCTTTCAGACAATATTTCGAACCAATGTTTCATTTTCAGGTCAACTCATGGTCGCTTTTTTCAAGTCTATTTATGAACAGTTCATTTCATATGAAACATTTTAGGGAATTTCATTTGAACGTGAAGATCTTGATGTTTTGGTGCTTTTTTTGGCGAATAAACATGTAGTCAAATATGGAGGCGGTTTTTGAATTTAAATTTTCGCGCCAATAATTTGGCGGGAAAGTCCCTGTTTGCAGTGAAACATTCGTTGAACAATGTCATTGGAAAGTGCGTGGGCGATGACCTGAACAGGGAAAAGTTTTGTGATGTTAATTTGAGTGATGGATTTTTTTGTCGCTGCTTCGGCCCGCGGCTGAACAATACTAAAGAGGAAATCGTAAACACGACCCAATAAATCGCAAGAGAAGAATAGAATACAATTGGAAATACAAATTGATGTCAAGGTCCAGATGGGAATCGCAGAATCCGTAATGGAAAATCACAAATATCTGCAAACATCTGACAATGAGATAAAGTAAGCGTAGCAATGAGTACAAGGATCCGCAACAAAGAGAGAGATCGTCGCGATATTCGCACGTGTTGAGATAATTAAATGAACAATTGAAACGTATCGTTTTTATGCGTAGCTTTATGATCGGCACATTTTCAACTGCTTATCTTTTATCGCAC
Source organism: Psix sp. ZL-2020 (assembly GCA_022817045.1). Taxonomy (NCBI): domain Eukaryota; kingdom Metazoa; phylum Arthropoda; class Insecta; order Hymenoptera; family Scelionidae; genus Psix; species Psix sp. ZL-2020. Next base: position 21,590 of record JABFQD010000491.1, read on the forward strand.
TTTCGATACTTATCGAACTCGGAAGGATAATAATCAATTAAGATCTGATTCAAATCTCCCGCCAAAATCGAGCTTGATAACGAATTTCATCAATTTCATAACAAGACATTCCAAACCTTATAAATATCTTCCCCTTCTTGTACCAAAAGTATGCCGAAAATATATATCGAATTTCATACAGATCGAGTTTTAAATTTGGCGGGATTATTTCCCGCCAATTTTTAACAAACCGTTATGTTTGAAAAGCAGCATTGCTTTCTAAGGAAATTTATTATGCATAATGTTCCAATATGACAACTTTCTTTCAGTGTTCCTAGAAAATGAAAAAAATTGCCTCGTCGACTTCTTCTTGACGGTTATAGGAAATTGGCGCCAAATTCAAATGAAAGCATGTTTTTGCAGTCTGGCTTATTGCAGCCTACATCAGACTGTAACTTTTTCTATGTATTGATAATTCCATAATTCAATTCGTTTAAGCAGATGGCGCTGGCATGTTTACTTGAATCGTGGTATTCGTGGAAAATGTTAATTCGACAGTGCTGCATGAGACTAAGAATATTATAAGGCGCGCGCACGTAACGGCAGATAGCCGGCGGTGCCAGTTTTTACCGGAGCGGCACATTACGGCGTCGCGGCTCTCCGGGTGCCCATTTTGCCATTTTGTAATGTCGCTTTTTCGTCGTACGTGTATCTCGTTATAATGCCGATTCGCGAACACGAAACGTATAGGTCATTTTCTTGCGTCTCGCGCGTTAAGCTGTGCACCTTTTCTGCGAATCACTGCGCGTCATTTGTCGCACATCATTACAAAAAGCGCGCGCAACAAAAATCACTGCGAACTATTTTAATTCGATATATTTGAATGATGAAACGCATGAGTTTTGAGGTTAGGTTAATTACAAGTTACGTTATCTTTTTCTTGTATAAATATGTATAGCTACATCAGTCATGTAGGGCATTTAAGAACGTATCGTGCAATAAAATGAGCTATTTTTCTAAAGCAACGAAAATACAGCTTATCGTTGTGTTTTAATTGATGAGATGAAATGTGAAATGAACTCAATTAAAAAAAATGCGATAGAAAAAAACCGTTATTTTCCTAACGCATTCCCAGAAAACTTAAACTTAAAACTTAACATCATTTGAGATCGTTAATTTCAAATTCAAATTACGCGCCATTTTCCATAACGGATTTTTTTTCAATTTCTTCCGTTTGAATAATAGAAAGACGGAAAAGTCAGGAAGGTAAATATAACATTGAATATACGGGTCTTAAATGAGCACCTTTAAAGGAGAAAAGCAACATTGAAAACGACGACGTAATAAGTGAGAATTTGGCGGGAAATGAGAAACGACGGGCTTAAGGCGAACCTGGCGATTAAAAGCGAGCGTGAATATTGACATAGAGGAGAAAATGAAGGACATTGAACATTAAAGAATTGAGAGTGTGCAAGCCGTTATTTAGACAACGTGTGTCTTCCGGCTTAAAGCGGGCGTGGCGAATTCAAAGTGCGTTATAGAGGTCGAATCAATTTATCACATTGCCATTGAGCGCGTTCGTTCTTCGAGCATATTATTATAAAGTGCTTGTCAATTTAGCTCCGAGCTGTATCTGCCGAAGCTTAACTTCGGGTATCGCGATATTTTACCTATCACAAAATATTTCAACTTATTCCCCAGAATTTATTTATTCATCTCTCAACATTTTTATCTCAATATTGAATTATTTTTAGACATGCAAAAAACAGGATTTAAAATTCGCGGGGAAGAAAGAAGGAAATCGTTTTATGAGCGATGACGTGAATACGTGATGGAAATCATTTGGTCGGCGTGATTATTCATATTAATTGGACAACGATAACGCAGGTCATAGGCACGGCGAAGGGAGTGCACGCTCTGACGGTTCGCGACATAAGTAGGCGTAATGCCGGATATGGTTCGCCGGAAGTAGGGGAATCCCTGCTACCGACACGCACTACGGTCCGCGACACAGACCCACTGAAGAAGAAGGTGAAGAAGCCGCTACTCGATTTAGCTGTCAATCTCACGACACTGTCACGAAAAACAAAATATTGCCGCTGCTTTTGCGCATTTTAATTTGTCATGAATAAAAATGATGTGCTCATTTATGAGTATTAAGGTTTTGATGTGCATGAGCATAATGATGTACGGCAGTACAAGCTTTCCGTCCATCAAATTTGGTGAAACAAATCGTCGTGTTTTTTTTATTGAATATACATGAAGAAAAATGTTTTAATAAATATCTGAATATCGTATATTAGGGACAAATTCAAAAATCACCAAAAATGACTAAAAAATTACTGAAAAGTTCAGTAAATTTGATCAAGTATTCGTAAAACTGTTTTCAAATGTTTCAACATTTACTGAATTTTTCAGTAAGTTTTTAGGGATTTTTGAATTTGTCCCTAATATAAATTTGGGACATATTTGTCCCTGTTCAGTAATTTTCATTAAAACATTTTTCTTAGTGTATTGCTTTGTCAATGAGAAAAAAATGTAACTGTGGCTAGTGCACATTTATTTCGTTTATCTTATCACAGTTGAGCGGAGACTTATGCTCTAACACTCATGATTGCTTTTTATGATCCATATTTTGGTTCGCACTGTTATTAGTTTGAGACATCTGCTGCCCGAAATTTCACTTAGGATTCTTAAACCTTGTATTATAAATGTAAAAGATAAAGTAACAATTAAGGTTATGTGTTCGTTACGTTTGTAATCAGCCCCAAAAATAAAGCGTTTTTTAATGAAAAATGATATTAACCGTTACGTATTAATTTCTTGACCACAGTGAAATTCGGTACTAATGGGAACGAATTTTGATATAATTGACGTTTTCGCAGAGAAATTATTTAGCCATTACTTTAAAAATAATAGCTTTCCTTTGATTTAATCCATAATCGAATCATAATATTTCAAAATGTCGGGACGTTTTGCTTTTTGAGGTTAATATTGAATGATTGCTGTTCTTAGTATTTCATAAACATTTTAAATATCACAATATTTTCTCGTGATAAAAATGAATTATTTGAATTTGTTCAAATTAACCCAATTTGAATTAATTCCCTTTCGTGTCGCTTGAAGTTATCGTCGCAAAGATATCAAACAACATAAATATTGCAATCAAATTCAATGAGCAAGCATAAACTTTTGCCACGGAATGAAATATTTATCAAACAGCGGTTAACCAAAACATGAGACGCGATAACAGCAGCGCTGTCGGTGGTAAGCGTGTGACATCGCGAGTTCGTAATCGAAAAGGGAGAGATGCCCGTTACGTCTGACGTACGACGCGTACCAACATTCAGGCACATGACAAGGGCGTGTCCGTCGCTTAACTGCGCAGTTTGTTGCACGCGCTACACCGCCGATATACGCGGCGACGAGTCGCGGGTGTTGCATGAGCGCTTACGTATGCGTAAGTGCACGTGCACTTCTAACTAAAAACTCAATCTTTTCTGCCTCTCGACTCAACTTCGCAACTCGTTTCCGTTCGCCTCTTGAATGTTTTTCCACTTTTACACATAGTTCGGACGTATACACGCGCAAACTTTTTCATAAAAATAACAATTTATAATATTTTTTATGATTTCGTGTTTTGTTAGTCATAAATGTATATTGTAATAGATAACAATTCAAGTGGATAATTTCGTTGGCTATAAATGTTAATTGAAAATTTATATTTTTCGATTGAAAATAATTGTAGTTGAATAATTGTTTATAAATAATCGATAAATATTTATCAATATTGACATTTCATTTTTATTTTTATATACTATATATTATATATATTTATAC
>JABFQD010000492.1:0-25401 GCA_022817045.1 Psix sp. ZL-2020
AGTTTTTTACAGTTTACATTTTATTTTCATGCTCCATTTACTTTCAATATGATATTTAGATAAATATTCCAGTTTAATAATTCAAATGTTTATTATTCAAACTCGTCTCAATCAAACTGAAAATTTGAAAAAGATAAAACTATTAAAAGGTAAACTATTAAAAAAGTATGTTTGATTTCATTTAATTAAAATAATGAATGACAAATATTTTAATAAATTTTTTCTAAAGAGTTATTATACAATTCGAACAAAAGCTTCATTATATCAAACAAAAATCAATGAACCATATCATTACTGACTCGGAACATTGTTGCGATATGCCTTTGATTCTATTCAGCACTTTTTTATTAACAAGGCTAAATTATATTTTACCGCTTTGATCAGAATTCTCCTTTTATTCAGCAATTCATAAAACAGCTCATTCTATATTATTTTATTATTCGATCAATTTAACGCTTTAAAGCAAAAGTGACTGTATCTGTTAATTATACGGTGACAAATAACTATGTTATCGTTACTACATACTTTAACATTTGTCCTACTATACATGAGCGTTATTCTTATTATCGCAACTGATGAGTGGCAGTTAAACCGCGTGAGTTTTTCAAAACTCTTCTCTGATTCTTTTGCAGAATCAAATCCGATTAGACGGTATCCAAACTAATTCTACACTCGACCCTTCAAATCTAATACTCATCAAAAATTGACTAATCATTCGCTTAGCTCGCTGCCGCAAATTAAATACGGTCAATATCATACTTTAAATTGAATTAAATTACTAATTTACTCTTTAATACTAAGAATAAACAGTTAATGGAAATTGTTTGGAAAAAATTACCTTCGTGGATTAAATGAACAACAAACATGGCACGGAAAGGATGAATTGTTAAAGTAACTTTGTAATACCAGAATACTAATAATTGGGTTGCATTTTTCATGGAATTCACTTTATATGATTATGAACTTGCAAAGTCGAGAAATAAAACTGCATCCAATTAACTTGCATACAACTCTCACTAATGTAAAGTGACTTTGTTTAATCTCAATTCATCATGATTTCTCCGTACATCAAAAACGTTGATAGAAGTTGCGACGGCGAATGTGTACGCTTGAACGTAAAGCGGAGATTTTTGGATAATCGGTCATTTATGTTGATCTGGAATTCAGCTGTAATTTTAGTTGGAGTTCGCGTCAAAGTTACTGCCGTAATGAGATCAGACGGTAGCGCGTGAGCGAACTGGATTAAAAATTAAAAATGTGTTTTCACGATATTTGTTGACCGAGTAACGCCTGAATGTGCTGCTTTTCTCTAAGTACCGGCGCCTCATGGAACAAATGACAAATGTGAAACGTTGATAATAGTGAGAAGTCTGCGCTAGTTGAGGAAGACCAATAGGTGGCGCGGCTCGGATCAGTGAAAAAAGCTTTGAAAATAAAGCTCACGCGCGTGTCACGGCGGAAAGAGAATGCTACTTTGTACCAACGTTAAATACCAGCGAAAATTAAATTGCGGATGTGAGAAATATTCTCAGACAAACATTTTAACGTACTATTGCAAATTTCACGATGAGAAATGTTTAAACGTGTTTAACTGCAGACAAATTCGTTTAAGGAAAAATGTACAAAACAACAGAAGCAAAATGAATTCATCTTGAAATATTACATTTTTATAAAAAATCATTTTGAAATAACTCATTTTCATTAAATTGGACATCGTAGTGATTGTAATGTACACCAAAATGCAATCACTTTTGAATTACTTATTAATTATAAAATCATTTTATAATTACTTTTTGATCACATTCATTATCAATTATTACATTTTTCATAAACACAAAACAACATTATATAATGTTTATCAAATGTTTATCAAGAGTTGAAAATTGATAAAAATTAAATGTGTCTAGGTGATAATTATCCTATTATCAAAATATGGAACGAAAAATTAAAACATCCAAATAATCATAATTTTTCATTTTAATGATGTTACAGAAAAATGTCAACAAAATAATTGTATTCAATTTCGATATAATGAAATTGAAACGCTCGATGAATTGTGAAATTTAAATATGATTGAACGTGATGGTGGAATTGAAGAATAATTAATAAACATAATGTGTAATCTGTATTTTGTAGTTTTAATTTCGTGAATTTAAGCAAGAGCATAAGGTTCCTTGATTGTATCTCTCTAAGACATTTGGAAGCAGAATGATGTCAGCATGGAATGACAAGTTCAAGCTCGATTGAGCTTAACATGTTCCTGTGAACGGCATTATGTTATTTGGTTGGTCGAATAAAATTACAGCGAACGCCAATAAAATGTTCGCTTAGCAGTAATGTGAGATCAGGAATTCCGCATTTCGACGAAATACGCTAAACAAATGATTTTATCAAGAATATTGGATTTTTCATCGGAACGTTTGAATGAAGCGAGTGGCTATTGTGTACATCAATAACGTTGCCTGTTGGAACAAGGTTTATAAACTCACACGGCTCATTTCCAGTCAATACATTTATCTGTATTTATATACATTCGTGCGAGGGTTCGTAATCGAATAATCAAATGAGAAGCCGTCCAACAAATAGAGGATGCGCTTCACTTTTTGCCAAAGATCAAAGTAATAGGCTCCGCGAGTAATGCAAATGCATTGCTTCGAGTGGATTTGTTTTACATTCTGCTTTTTCGCGGAAATTCATAAAACCAACGTTTTATTTGATAAGCTCCGTATGTTTATTCAAATTACGTTATCTAGCTGTATGTCAACGAAATGTTTCATCACGATATTACTTATCAGCAGCTATCAATGGCTAATTGAACATTCCCATTTGATAGGAGAATCGATATGGCGATGACTTTGCTTCGTGTCGTTTGGAAATAATCAACACCTTTTCATTGCACATAAGATGAAAAATAAAAGCAAACAGGGTATATAATGAATTCGGTGAAATGAATAAAATAACATGGTGGAAGCAATTTTGTGAGCGTCAAAATTGGGCTGCATGAGAATTCTCACATTCGTCATTTTTGATTAGTTATTATCGATACAGTTGGGAAATAAAAGGTCGAGTTTTCGTTGGGCCGACTAACGAGATCGAATCGATGCGACGGCAGCGTAATATAGCAATTGGATCACTTAATGTTTCAGCGTGTTATACGACTAATTGTAAATGCGCGCGCGTGGACAGCGACATCACAAGCCGCTCGCATTAACAAACCGGCCGGACGATCGCGCTTTGTGTACATTACGAGTACAAGTTTATCATAAATAATTGCATGAACCTTATTCGCATTTTAGCTTTGGATTCCATTTGGAGCGGACATGCTCGCTGGACGCACGGCAAATATTAATTTAATTTAAATAGGCTCGTGCTCGACGTATCAACGAACACGCGGCGCCCATTTCGATGGTCGGCTCGCCATCGGAAATAATGCTGGCCAGATCGGCTTTCGCCCGTTAGACGTTGTTAGCACCTGCTGCTGGACTTTCGTTTCTGTTCTTTTGCATCTCTTCTTAATCGTTGAACATGAGAGCGGTTCCACCATATGTGTCCATATTTTTTCACGCTGGTTCGCTTTTTAATTTGTCATTTAATTAAGTTTCCAGACCATTACGTAACCATCCAACATACTTCCCGTGAAAAACTGTGCTTTTTTGCTCGCTCTATATATTCCAATTGCTTCCTTCGGAACATTGTCATTTGCATATTATATTTGCATTCAGATATGCTAATTTTAATTTGATTGCTAAACAATCATGAAAATGATATCGGATAGGCGGAATAGCTTGCGCGAAAGAAATAACTGATGAGCATAAAAGCGAGCCTAATATTAAAATATTTGTCACTGGGAAATACATGGCAACAAAAGGCGTGTCAGTGGAACGAAGTGATGCCGGCTATAAAAATGAATTAATGAATAACGCTTGCGATGAAAAATGCGTAAAAGCCAGGCGAGTGGCAGAACATATAAATGCATCTTTAATTCAGACAAGCGTAAACATAATCTGTTGAAATGAGCTGCAACAAGCCTTTAGGTGAATTTAACTGATTGTCCAAAGTGTTCGTTCGGAATCAACGCAATAAATTTAATGCGCCAATTGTTTTGAAAAGCCGGCAATATACACGGCTAAACAAACGAGTGTGGTCGGCTCAACTTTTAATTTGATCTGTAATTGATGTTGAACGCACCCAAGCGCTCATTATATAGCTCCTGTTTATTACTTTGAGCCAAGACCCGCGCGATCAATCTGAAGGTCCGTAATTACTCGGCGATATTTCCTTCGGCCAAGTCGTCCTCGCTAAGGCCAAACGATCCGCGAATTTCGTATTCAAAAGTAGTTAGCTGTACTAAAAAGGTTGCACCGAATTGCCCAGAATTGGTTTGTTGGAACAAATGTGCTGTTGCGAAATCGAGAGCTGTCCGACAGAAATGCAATAAATAGCGAAATGGGCGCGGGAATGCGATTTCAGGAGGGATCGCAGATTGGACATGGTCCGAGGATCCGATCCGGGCACAAATACATATTCAAATTAAATTATTCGCGCCGACGAACGCGTTGATTCAAAATCATTCGACAGCTCGGATCGCGTCGCAACGAATCGAGTCCGTCGTCGGCGGCGGCGCCTCTGACTAATGGAAATTCTCCGAGAGAAGTTGGTTAAACACAATCGCTTTGCATACGTATCGAAGTCCCGCGTAAAGTCTAGCTCGTTTTGGCGTGCACGCTCGCCGAATCGCCAAGTCGCCGGGGAGCATTATCTCGCTCAACTTCTGGGTCGTTGCCCGCCACAAAGCACGTATGTCACAAGTAACCTAACTTCCTTTGAATCCATACGAATCGTTGTTCTACTTCATCCCGCCCTCTAACTCGCTTCCTCTTTTTTCTTCCATTCTCAAGTCTCATAATTATTATTTCACTCACTATTTTATTCAATTAAATCCGCACGATTTATTCGATAACTAAGAAGCGTACGGTTTCCTAGTTTTCAATCATTTTATCTTGATAATCAAATTTTAACTTGATATTCGAGTTTACAAGATTGTCTGTAACAAAATGCAACAATAAATGAATATAGTTTTTTATACAAATTGTGTTTCTAAACTCCACATTATTTCGTGTGGAAAATGAAAATGTAAATACTTTATGGGTAATTTTGTTTACCGTTAATTTGCCTACATTTTGTTAGTGCCATACCGCAGAAATTGCAATTAACTACACGTACATCGAGAATTCAATGCTTGTTCCGTTATTTTCATATCGATTAAATACAAAATTAACAGCGCAAAATTAATCATCGAATGCAACAAATTTCATGACGCTGAATTATTTTAGGCACTTGTTGACAAAGACAGTTTTTCACCGCTCGCAAGGTATAATCTGATTGACTGTGCGGTGTGGAAAAGTCGCCCTTATTTTTGAGCGTTCGTTATCTTTGGAGTTGATGATCGTTTGACTCTGCTTTCGTCAACACTTTATTTGCGTTTTTTCGTTCCTTTCGCTGGCGTTTTTACGTTTGAAATCAGAACACCGAAGCGGATAATCTTCAGTCGGTTATTTCCTTTCCGACGGCATATAACTCGGAAAGGGAGTAACAAGCGTGCGAGAAAGAGAGGGCACAAATACGGAGATGCAGTCGCTGCTACTGCTAAATGGCAGTGGCTTTAATTCCCAAGCAAAATAAATTGCAATTTTTCCAGAGTCGAACAGTCCTTGCGCGACCTCGTGCCATCCACCGCGCGATAAAACCCCTGAATTCAATTAAAACTGGCGCATGCGCTTAGTTTCAAACAATTTCAAATGTATGTAACTTTATACCATAATGTCAATGTTTTTTGCTTTTCTTTTCCACCAATTTTTGCCTTTTATATTATATTATTCTTTCACATTTTGTGTTTATGTCTAATTCATTTGGTTCTGTAAAGTAAGAAAAATAAAATTTTATCCTCAACGACAATCTCATATTGCTGCTACATAATTATATGTATTCATGCAAAAAACTAAACATTTTTAATCTCTGCCAGTATTTAAATGCATTTGATCATTATATTCAGAGACTCCAAACATTTAGTTAGAAAACTTGATTATCATAAAATAGCATGTTCATATACATACATTTTTCAAACCATTTTAATATATTATTATTATTTAAACAGTTTATTTCAAATTCTCATATTAGAGAAAGTTATTTTAGTTTTCAATTGCATTTGCATTATATTGCCGTTTTCGTTTTGTTTTTAATTTCACTGATTTCGCTGAAATAACAAACTGAAATATACTATCTAGTTATGTTGTTTTAATAACTGCAGTTACTTAATTTATTGAACGCATTATGCTTGAAATAGCAAATAAAACATACAGAAATATGAAAACACTTTAAAACAGTTATATCAAGAAAACACTTCAATTCTCTGATGAATTCAGTTTTATCGAATGACTCTTGACAAATGTAAATAGGCTTGAAGTGCTTATTTTATCGACCAAGCCAGTGTTTAAATTCATTATGTATTTAATGTTTGTAAATGCTCTTTTCGTTCAAATTGATGTGCATTGACATTAAATCGTGTGCCTAGATAAAATTCACAATGTAACAAATCGACTGAATTGCAAAATATAATGCATCAAAATTTATATTAATCGAAAACAATTAAATCAAACCTTTAATTTAGTTCGTTATGATGTTGCATTTGATTTATTATACTTATGCACTACATTGATTAATTACTGATTATTTGGTCTTTCGAATTTTTGCCTTGATATAAATTTCCTTTAACAAAGGCAAACAAAATAATAAAACATCGTTTCATCTAAAGATTCATGCATAAATGCGCTGCTATTAGAATATTGCATCGAATAATATTGAAATGTGATAATCCGAAAGAAAATTTGAAACACATTATGTTTTCATCGTAACTGTCTGAGAACGTATCATTTTTAATTTCGTAAAATACTCGTGTATAATGTTCATTGTTGGATGTAATATGAATAATAACTGGAAACATTTCTGATGTAGTAATTATATTTCATTTACAACTTATCATATTTCATGAAAAGATTCTATGTTTTCCGTGCAAAATTTTTCAAATGTGTTTGACAGACGAAATTTAAATTACTGTTTTATCATAGGAACTATGATTCTGTAATTTTCAGCTACTTTTACAGGATTCAATTTGAGAAAACTAGTCATATTTCTTTAAATGTCCATATTTGGAACAAGAGCAGATTTAAAAAAGGACGAAACGAAAAACAGCCAGCAAATATGTTGCTATAAGGTTTCAGAGGATCAATATAAAATGCAAGAAATTTAAAAATCGCGTCGTTTCATCGAACACCTATGAGTTCAAATTTAGCGAATCGATATTTAAGGATATAGAAATAAATGATTTGAGTGAAAAGGAAAAATGTTAATAACGTAAATAAGAGGAAAATGACACTGAAACGAATAATAATGTTTTGCTTTATTAGGAATTGGTCGTTTTAGGAGGTTAGGAAGCAGTAAGACTGATAGTATGGAATGAAAATACGGAAGGTGTGTCAACACACCTTAAGGGAAACTATACCGTCGTATAATGCAGGCCGACCAACGATCCCCGCAGGCCTGAGCGCAATTTATGCAGATTTATGCCGACAATATTCTAAATAAGTACCTGTCGCACCCTCACTCCGCGATCAACTTGGCTTCGAATATAAAGCGGCATTTCCATACATGAGACGTCCTTCTCTTTTTTGTTCCACGCCAATTATCCGAAAACTATTGTACGTTTTTTATCCGCAGGGTCGCTTAAATGATTATCTCATTCGTTTGGTGAGGGCAAAAAGAAGCTGGCCCGTAGTCTGTAGGTTCACGTTTCACGCCTCGATTGCTACGCGTGTCTACGAATCTGGGAACAAAAAGTCCCTAATTTGCTTTCCTCCAAACTAGGTTGTTGGGCGAGCCCTTCGCAGCGTGAATGTTTTTCGCAATCAAATTAACTTTTCCGTAGTGCGAGCGTGAGAGAAAAAGGGGTCGAGAGGATGAGTGAGAGAGATAGGGAGATAGACAAGTGGGAAAGGTTGAGAAGAGGAGACAAGTGTACGCGTGAGCAGAGATTAAAAGGCGCGTGTCGTTGAAGCTTTTGCGAGCGGCAGCTAACGTTAGCAGAGAATCAATTAGGGTGCAATTAAGCGCGCGACACGTCCGCGTCTTCGACTTCTGTTCGTCATCGGCTGAATGTGTGGCGCATTGAAACTGGCAAAAGAGCGGCGTTCTGTGCCTTCTGGGACTTTCGACTTGGAAAACTCGCAGCCCAGCAGCGTCGCTGGAACACACAGTGATCCGCAGTCGGATCATTAAATTCTCTTTACTCTAGTGACAGTCACTTTGCTCACTTTTCATATTACGGATACGACCAGGCCTGTAATGAACATTTTTGCGCTGCCTCTAATTGAATTCGATTATTTCTTTGACGGCATTCGTTATCAATTAGCTCGGAGCTAAACGCCATCGCGTGAATTTCACCGAGCTGTTTGTTATTTGAATGTCACCGTGGCCGAAATAAATCTGTTGCTCGCGAAAAGAAATTCTTGCTTGCGCGCGCGCGCGCGCGCACACTACGCGCTCTACTGGCGAGCGAGTGACAGCTCGCAGAAAGGTCCGAAAGTTCGCGGCCTGGCGGCGTTGGCGGGATATTTGAAATTCAAAGTAAGCGTCTGATAAGAGCGAGCCGAGCAAAAATACACATTAGTGGATTTGAAATTTAGATGGGCTGCCGGCCAAAAACAGGCCGATTATAGTGATTACCCGCGACCTGACGAACACGAGGACATGAAAAGGTGCAACCGGAATGAACTCCAAGGCACCCGCGTATTTAAGCGACGTTTTTACTGCCAGACCATCCGCGTCTCATTACGTATGCCGCGAGCTTTCTGCCGCAATTTATCGCCCGCTGTTTCATTCCGCTACGGTCAAACTTCATTCGGCTGCTTGCGCCGAACCATTTTAATTGCTCCCGTGCCGAAATGCAATCTTTTTTTGCGTTGCCGGTTTGTAATTAGAAAACGACGTTTCTGAAAAAGTTTACCCAAGAATCAGCCACGCGCTTTAACAAAGCCCACAAAAACAGATTATAAACTCATTTTGTGTTTTTATGTCGAGGAGAAACAAAAATGTTAGCTTGCTGAAAGAAATTTGCATTAGCAATCACATAGTTTTGTCTGGCACATATAAATGATTGCGCTCCGAAATAGAGTGATATGCCTCAACGAGATATAATTTAATTGAAAGCAAAATCCTCTTTCATGTTTCTCTTTCAAAAATTTGTCGCATTTTCATATGCCACAATTAGTTATTCACAATTTTTTGAGATAGAGGGCTTCGCTATACACATATTGCATATCACACCAGCTCACTGAGTTACACATGAAACGTACAACCAAATTAGAAGAGGAATATAAATGCGAACTTAATTTCACTATATTCGTTTGTGGGATAAAAAAAATAAACGGTAAGAGAGCAAGTTGAAAGACTAGTTGAGCTCTGAGATGTTGCGTTATACTTACTTGACACGTACGTGATGTAGTTGCTGTTGTTCTCTGAAAGATGCTGACTGAGTGATTTCGTTCGTTTGTTTGTTACCTCGAAGGAGCCTCTGAGTGATTACATTAAGCTAAATTTACACTCAAGAAAGAACGCGCATAATTTCTTGCCAGTGTAGCATGAATTGTTCATTACGTTTGACGAGCGCGAGTCGTAACTCGGCTGAGTGTAAATGTAGCGCTAATCACTATTTACGTACATATATATTGATTAATCACTGCAATTTTCATATTGATGGGATTTCATGATGCGCATATTTAAGCAATAACATTCGCGCAAAACAATTAATAATCGGAGGGATTGGGTTGTTATCGAAACAGCGGCCGCTGAATTCGCACGATATTGCTCGCTGCGCAAGCAAAATAAATTCTCCGAATCAAGCCAATCTGTAGCGATCCGTTGGCGTTGCTCTTTATTCGCGCGTCGTTATAATAAATGAAATCGTCAGCGTTCACGATTTTTTTTACTTTTTTCGCTCACCATCTTTACCATTTTTCGTCCGTACCAACCAAATATTTCACATTTTATTCGAACATCGAGGTCATATCTACGCCGACCTTATATTTACGAGCTCGCAAAATTGCAAGCTGCATCAACTTACATATTATTATTTCACTAATTCCTTCTCTACTACCGAAGTCATTTCGGATTCAAAAAATGCACGCGGAATTTGCGCCTCCGATAGATCCAGCAAATCGTCAGTCGAAAAAGTTTTGCGTGTCGTTGTATTCAATCTTTCACATCGGATTGACACATTCGATCCTTCTCCCGATGCGATGCACACACGGACACTCCCTATCCTCCACCACGAGAAACTTAAATCCATCCTTCGTTGATATATTTCCTGTTTGTACTTAGATCCAGACGCTGTATCTATATTTGACCCGAAGGTTGCCCCGTTATTGAGATAAATCCTTACTCGGAGCCACAAAAAGCTCCTCAGAAGCATCAGCCGGTGTTTTCAATCTGTTCTTGTATGCCATATACGTGTATTTAAGTATCCTAAGCTAAGTTCTCAACCATTTTCTAAACTTTTCATAACATATTTGTACGTGTATATTACCGCTTCGTGCAAGAAATGTTTTATAGCAAAGGAACGATTAAATTTTCATCGAAAGTATGAATCAATTTCAATGCAGCGAATAAATTAATTCGCAGCGTAGATTTCGTATTATTATTTCATAGCTTCTGTTATGATATGAAATTAAATTTTCAAGCAGTGACAAACTTAATAGATAATAATTTGAATAAAATATGACAAAATATGATGCCAATGATAAGTGTGTTGTATTATTAAAAACATTGTTGCTTAAAATCTATTATAAAAAAATAACACAATATACGATGAATAAGAAAACTTTTAAATAAATGATATTTGTATATGAAATGTAAATTTGCACGTTCGAAAATATCTTTTATCGGCTATGCTTTGATAAAAGAAATAACATAAATTGCACAAAAATGAAATTTTCTACTATTCCATTGAAGTAGAATTTGATTTATTTCATTCAGATAAAAGTTAAAATTGTTTTTCGTATATACACTTAAAATATTAAATCTTTTATTTCATTTGTTTCATTTGCAAATTTTTATGCTATTTTTAATGACAGATGTGATTCATGAAAAATAATTTCGTTTTGGTCGTTATTCTGAATCTTACGATGGCAACACGAGCAAAAAATGTGTTACTAATTCTATTATTATCATCTCATCAAGTTATCTTCTTTACTGTTTGATGTAGTAGAACGTTGGAATAAAGTTGGAATTATATGTAAATTTGTATAAGATAGAAAAAAATAAACAAAAACAACATAAATAATATAGCATTGAAGAAGTTGCGTTATTAAACCTCAATAATTAGTTGGTCTAATTAACTTCTGAATTCGTTTGAATTAAAACTTTCTGGTATTTCTTATAAAACTATAGATTTCCAGCTGTTTTAACAAAACAAATTTTGTTGTTTGAACGCACTACCTTTGAGTATTCTCAAACGAATGTTTGTAGTTTTGAGTATGAATGAATGACGAAGCTTTGATAAAGAAATTATTGCTGTGTCGGTGTTTTACGAGTTGAGCTTCCAATTGTCTCGTACTTTCAGGTTTCGCTATCTCATGAGACGCAATGTAACAAATACGAGCCGGCTACGCGCAAATGGCAGCGGGACATAAATAATAGTTCTGCTTACTATTCAAAGTTGTGGAGGCGCATCAGTGTATTTCAATTGCGAGCCGCGGTGTATTCCCCAAGAGGCCCGCGCGCAGCCCCGTCGCCCGAACAACTTCGATGAGAAACTGCCGCTTTGCGATCCGCGTTCTTAATATCGCGATTCCGCGCCAATAAAATACGATACGCCAGATCGTAGCTCGCGTTCTTCGTAACGTCATTTTGCACGCTCAAATGTTGTTTTATTGTTTATTTCCGTACAATTAGAACTCCGAAAAAACAAGTTGGTTTTGTATTTTTGTCAGCTACTGACGCGGCAATCGATCCGACCCGGTGCAACCTGTATAAATATGAAACATGTTGCTCGCCATCTTTCGCATTCAAATTTTACAATCAAAGTTCACGTTGAAAATGGAGTTAGTCAAATTTGCAAGCGTAAACAAAAGTGCATTATTTGAGCGAGCGAACGTGCGTTGATGACAATTGTTTTGTTTCATTTTTGTCAGTGTTTTTTTTTTTTTGCGCGAAGAATATTTATCACTCGAATAGTATTGCATTAAAATAGTTGTACTCAGACGAGCACATCTTTAAAAGGGGGTTGAAATAAATACTCGAACTATGTTGCTGATTTCGTTGTCAAATCAGTTGTATCGACTTCATTTGTATGGATAAAATTGGCATACGTTTGTTTTTTAATATAATTTCAAATAGCAATCGTGCCTGATAGAATCGAATGTATGGTTTGTATTATTTAGTTGTTTATGCTAATATTGATTTCAATTTTATAAGCTCATGGACTTATGAAGATTCGATGAAACAGAAACAATGGCTGGGTGTTTGTGCGACGCATTATTGAAACGTGTTAAATCCGTAATACAAATATTATAATAATCAATGTTTAGACGTTAAGCTTTGTTTGTGTTAATCATGTTTCATAAAGGCTCCGGTTGAATGTGTAGGATAAGGAATTAACAGGCCACGTCGACTGGGACCATATTCGGATGTCTGCGTGTGTTTGCTTAATAACAAATTATGCCATTTATTGCTGTATCTATTTAATGGTAAACCATTGTAACTAAGTGATTGTTTTATTACTAAAATGCATTCAAGAACACTAATTCGACTAATCCTATCTAAGTAATTTTACCATTACAAACAGTATCTATTTGTAAGGATTTGAACAATCCCCTTGTAACCGCACTGCACGTTACGTTATATTACTTTTTCACTAAGTCGTGTAAATTATGCACTATGTATATAATACGCGAAATAAATAATTTATGTGACGGAAATGGTAAGTTGAATAAGCGTTTGCGCACGAACGTTAAATTAGGCTAGATACCCTGGGAGCTGAGTGGTAGATGAGAATAAGGAGGTGAAAGGCTTGGGGGTGGGAGCAGGGGGGGGGGTGGGATTAAGAGCGATTCGACACCGAGTAGCAGAGAACCTCTGGCGTGGCATAATGTGAATCTATTACTCAACCTTGTATGTCTCATTATGACAAGGGATGCTGCGTGGTTAAGGTATATGAGCGAGCTCTGACATTAAATTTCCGGCTTGTGTGGCACCGTGCAGACTGGCACAATCGATGTCCGGAAACACAATCGACTGAATCGCGAAACAAATCAAACGTCACGTGCTTTATGTAGAGCTCACCGATCATGCGTTACGACTCGTTGGCTAGCTTGATTAACCCGCGTAAAATGAATCTCCTCCATTCTCCTCCTTTTCAGTGGCGCGTTAATCCTGTAATACGCGCCGCGCTATTACGATATCATTTCATAATTCCCATTGTTTGCAGAGTACCGGTCAGTTAGTTTATGTTCTGTGGGACTTTGTTTGTCTGTTACGTCCTAAGCGGACGAGCTGCGTCCTTTGGTGTACGTACTACCCGCGGCTACTAAACTACTCGCATCCGCCTTCACTATCTCCACTAAGGTGCGAGCCCTATAAACCAAAACATTTCATGGGATCACAAACGCGGTTGTAAATGACGTTAATTGAATCATCGGACTTTAATTAACGGATATACCTTCGAGCTTTAAAATCTTCATATTGCTTTTGCATCCAACTTCCACGCTGCTGTCCTCCTTAGCCTTTCAGTCAACTTTATTATGCCCGTAAAAAAAGATATAAAACCGTTCCTCACTACGCAACCATGTTCCAAACGCTATGATTTGTAACAAAAGAGTCGACGAAAAGAACAAATAACTCATGTTCCTTGTTTTCGAGATTATTCGAGAGTGAAAATCGCATTGATGCTTAATTTGATTGACAACTCCCAGCGACGCAGACAACTACTGGCTTGCGATTTTCATTCAAAACTATTTTCCCGATTTCATCGTTTTTCTCAATATTTGTGATACGCCGTTTGTAACCGTTCGGTTTGTGCTCCTGTACGTGTGTGCTTTGTTGATACATGTACAATGCGAGTCTGGACTAACATGTCACGTAAATGCCGACAGGAAATTTCGATAAAAGGCGCCGCCAAGGACCAAAAGGTGGCCATAAGATACGCAATCGAGCAAGGTAACCCCGCGTATCTCGCGCTCGTGCAGACAATTTTTCATTCGCGACTTTTCACTTGTTTTTCTGCTATCCACCGGGGATCAGGTGCTCTCGCTACATCGTTTACGGCTACGCCATCGAACATTGTTCATCGCCGACGCGAGATCTATTACCGTAAACTTCGCTGCGCGCGACTTATGAGATTGCAAAATAGTCGCCCATTGTCTACGTTCGCTCCCTTAACTTCGCCTAACTTAACTTACTATAAACTCAAACTATTCACAAAAACGAAAACTAAGACGGCCGATGTTCCGATTCGGCGATCCAGTTTTCAAAAAGAAAGCCTCATTGTGTTAGAGAAAATAGCTTTTTTTCACGTCCTCAAGCATTTCTAGTCTCAACAAATGTTGCGAATGAAAAAGTGGTTTCTACTGCAGTTATTATACGCCTATAGAATTCTCAATATTATTCGTAATAAAAAATACTCGCAGTTTATAGCTAAATGGATTTCACGCGCTAAAAATGTTTTTATCTTTTTTAATTATTATATGTACAAATATCAAAGATAATTGAAGACAACGCAATAGCCTCAAACGAAGTTCATATCACAAGAATAACGAAATTTTTTTACAGAAGGATTTTTAACCGCAATGTGTAATACAGTTTCCATTAAAATTGCAATAACGTTTCGTGATAAGTTTATTGTCAAGTTGTTCATCAACAATGCAATGCCGGTTGAACTAACGAAATTATGATTTCATTGTTCTTTACATATTTCCTTTACTATAGCTCTTGGGATGAGCGAAACCCTGCTTTGTCTCAGAGCTATGTTTATTAAATCACACTGCAGCTCTTTTGTATTTTGCTCGACATTCCTAACTGATAGAATGTAATAAAGCGAAGACACTAGAAGACGACTGCGCAGACAAAACGTCGTTATTAAACGTCAAGAATTGATTCTCAGCATTCATAATTTTCGACCATTTATTTGCGTGTATTTCAAAAATATTCGCCTTACAAAAATACGAGGCGTTAAGTTTGAGCTCCACTGCGTTCACGTCTCACAAAATGATCTCAAAAATTGTTCACTCAGAGACGTTTGTTTTGTTACAGAAGTGATATTAAATGTGGATCTTGATTTTCGCGCGTTTACGACAAACAAACTGGGTTGCCAAACGCGCCAGCTGTTGACTGAACAAACGTATGGGATACAGTAGCGGCGTAAGTTGTTGAGACAATTCGGGAAAGACACGACTGTCGGTAAATATTTTCACCGCGACAACACAGCGAATCCTGGAAATCGACTTGGGGATTTTGCTTAATCGAATTTCCGCCGCGGATTGGCCGAAGGTAAAGCATCATCTTCGAGACAAAAAAGCTCGATTAAGAGTAAGAAGGCAAAGCGCTATTGCGGGTGAAAGCTTTTTTGCATTCGCAAAGTGATTCGTAAAATCGCTAGTCGAACGACGTATCGTAAACGTTTGGCAGCGCATCTCAAAGCTTTCGGGAATCAAGATTGAAGTTTTTAGGCCAGCGCTTTGATACGCGTGCCAGCGGGCCGCATCTATTGGAATGTAAATATTTTTGATTGCATGCGAAATTAAAAAGCGTCGAACGGTGGAATCAATCGACGGTTAGGACCAAGTAATTGTTTCAGGGAATGATTCGCTAAGAGGACATAACTTAAAATTAGCCTGTAATACGGATCGTCGGCAGTGGGGAGGGGGCAGCATAGGGAATCCCCCGGAGACGCCGGTGATGTAGTGCGCGCCGGTGGTCGGTAATTGGAGCGTCGCGCCGATTTGTCGCTCGCAGGTATACGTGCCGGGCCTTAAATTCATGGGGTGTGGCGGGCGTCCGTTTTATATCTAATTGTTTGTTAGCCGGCGGGACACGTCGGGCGATCGCACGAGCCCCCTCCCAAGGGTTGGGGCCTCCTTCGACCCTCGAGATTTATTTCGAGCTTTGGCCACAGGGCGATGCTTCGAGCGGCCAGTGCGGATTAGACGGCATTCGGGCGAGTTAAAATTCTGAGCATAATTCGGACGTGGGTCTGCGCGGGGATTACCCTGCCAGCAGCTCGGATTTTGCATATTACGTGGGATTCAGCGAGCCCCGTGAAATACGGCCTCGTGCGTCGCGTCCCTGTCCTGGACGCTAATTCGTCAGCGCCATTCGACTTTAAGGTTACACGTACACCACGCACGCTAACGCGTTAATGCGCCAACTTGTACGAGCGACTGCTTGACGTATTCGCGGTTTCCGGTTACTCCGAGGCACCGCAAGTTATTCAAAGGATTTGCGCGGTCGGCCGCTGCGCAATCACGCGCGTCTCATTTGAATCATGTAAAACTTGGATTTGTTTAAGAGCAATTTTCAACATTCGAGTCCGAACATCGGGCGGACTAGTTAAGAGGATAGAATTGATTAAATAATTGGATCCTTAAATTAGCGGCTAGTTTCTGGAATTAATCCGTTGGCGCTGCGCCAAAATCAAGTCGAGTCAAAGAAGCCGCGTATTACACGGTGGGGCGGACATCGGCCTCGAGACGGCTTAATAATGGTCTTGATTGAAAGTGCAAAATAGAGTGTTGCATTTGGGGAGAACGAATTATTTTTGAACCACCGTTTGTTTTACTCATTCTTTCTCTACTTTTGGATCCAACCAGCGAGTTCTGCACTCAATCATTCGGACGAGATTAATTTTTCAGCGTTATCGCGCATGACGTTTTTAATCCCGCGTTTTCGGTCCTTCTGGATTCGATTCCGGATAACTGGCATATAAGATTGGACCGAATGCAAAAATTTCCGACCAAGATTGGCTAGTCGCCAGGGCGCGTATATTTTGCATGCTATGTCGCGGGTCGCTGAAAAATTCATCCACTGCTCGGCTGGAACAATGACTCTCATGATCAGGTTAAAAATCGGTTGTTTGCTGTCGACACTCGAGCCATGCTCGAATCAACGAGGACCGTGCGGATGTTGGCAGCAACTAGCTTCGCTTTCGTAACTTCGCGTGCTACACTATATACCCATGAACTCGTTATACATGATAATAGACATGCGATTGCGAGTGCGCTAATTAGGCACTGCTTTTCTGACATGCAATCGCGCGATAATGACGATCTTGTTGGTCGAGCAAAAAGTGAAAGCTCGAAAGTCATCGACGGAAAAATAAGCGTGTCACAAAAACAAATCGATTGACTTCTTTTTAAATAAACCTATGATATTTTTAGAATCAAGAACGGACCTTTTGGTTTGATGGAATAAAGTTGAATTTTTGATTTCAACTATTATATACTTATTCTGTTGCTCGTGCGAATGAATTTCTCGTGAAATTTTGTTCATAAATAATGTTTTTGTTCATTAACTATATTGACTACTGTAAGGCGACTGTTACGACTTTATATTCTAATGACAATTCACAGACTAGCAGCCTTTTAATTCATCTATAAAATATAAGGCGGAAATATTTGTTTTGTTCTTATTTTCGCATGAAATTCAAGTCTGAATTTACTAATAACATGGAGCTTTTATTTGTATAGTACATTTAGCAAAGCGCATTGATAAATGATATAGCAGTTAATATTTGACGACTGTCAATAATTGTATCCATCGTATTAAAAACTTTGTTTATTCAACAGTACGTCAAGCGGCTTTTCAGTATAAATAGACAGCGTACGTAGAGTAAGGAAAAGTGCATCGAAATAAATCTCAACACAATATCGATTTTCGTTATTTTTCAGTTGGCGGTTAGTTTAATTGGCAAGAAAGGTCGCGTAATGTATGAATCGAGCCGTTTAGCGGTACTTGCACGTGACAGAAAGGTAAGATGACTAAGTGGCTCGCGGTGTCGTCAGATAATAGACATAAATATTCGTGGCTTTTTCAGATTTATATTTCCTGCGTATCAGCAATCTCATTTGCATCGAGAATTTACCGTGCGCGTATTCTGCTCGAGGATGCGGGGCTTTTTTAAACGAAAGCGAGGACGCAAGAGAAAGCAGACGCCGAAGAAAAGCCGAGAAGTAGAGGGGGAAACTAGGGGGTTAACGTTCAAACGGTATAGTTCACGGACATAACTGGCGGCCAACTGAACTATTGAAAAATGATACTGCGGCTTTGCGAATGAAATATTATCACTTGGTATTTCCATAGAGCGCCGTATATAAAACCTGTATGCGATCAAGGCGGTGGGTGGCGCTAGAACTTTCAATCACGATGCTGGTAAATAAGTCCGCAAGGGGAAAAATTATGGAGCTAAATTGACTCGACCCGCGCATTTGTTTGCATCACAAAGGTGTTCCGCGAACAAAAACTCTATGGTTTTTGTCGCGCACCAGCGAATAAATGGCATTATTCGCACGAGAAGCGCACTTTATTCGGCTCATTTAATTCTATTTCTAATTCATCTAATGAAATATGTCGCAGTCGGTCGCGCGAAATGCCGCGCTGCTGCAACAAATGCACTGCATCGTCTTAAGAAATTCCTTTACAAGAAATTACGTGTATAGCTTGCTCTGTTGAACATAAATAATAACGAGACTAAAGACATTTATCTAACAGTTTGAGAAAACCTAAATAAACATGTTGAATTACGACTTCGCCCTGTAGAATTCTATCTTTATTACGATTCATCATATGCGCACATGTAAAAGACATCTTGTCAGAAAACAGATGTAATTTATCCTGTCTGATAGACACGTAATAAAAATTGATTCGTCATAAATTGAAAATTATGTTTTGGGTCGAAGACGCTTATTTTAAGATGAAACTTTGGATTTGCAGACTTAACAGATAATAAACCAGACGGGGTCTTGAAAACACCTTTGGTTTCGAATATCAAAGAGAAACGAATACTCCTGAAGAATTTTCGTGCCTAATATTCCGCAACTTACACCATATCGTGTGACACAGATTTCGACATGAGCTTCTAGATCATGTAATATTTACAATCTATTTCGGCCATCTGTGGCGAATTTGTGTTACCACTTGGTATTATCTTAACATTCACGTAATCTGTGACTAATGCATGATTAGAGTTCGACTATTTCAAGCCAGCCAAAATTTCATTTTCTGCTTCTTTAATCAGTGAATCAATTCTAGAGTTACACGAGACCTACATAGCTGGACGATTGATTGATGCGAGTCTTCCGACGAATGGCTCAATTTTATTTCTGTTTTATGATTTCACTCGCAAAAAGTCGCATATTTTGCGAGCAGCAGATCGAGTCAGCAGTCAATATTACGATGAATTTTTACGATGCTACGTGAGCGCGGTCAGTTGAAGGCGAAAGATGTGACACCCCCTACTCAGCAATTGCCTCAACTCAATAGCATTGTTACAGACATCCTTTCATATATTTTCTACCAAATTCTTTTAATGTCTTTATCGTCAAATATCATTTCCGACTTCCGGGCCGGAATAATAGTGCAAGATTTTTTCCTTCCATTTTCCTCTTTTTTTTCTTGAGCTGTGATCAGTGCAGTGTAAAACACCCCACTACAACCAAGTAAACTGCCGTACCTTCATAGTAGAAGACGACAAAAGTCATTGAAAATCCTATAAAAGCAAGTATATAAATTAAGTCAACATTTATTTTTTCAACAAAGATGTTTCTTGAAACTTAATACAGGAAATTATTTTAACAGTCTGATGTCAGCAATTTCTCATTTAGAAACTTAATGTGTACTTATTACAAATCCCATTTCAAAACAATGTAGATTTAACGAATTCAGAGTAAAATTTTATTATAGATAAAAAATTCGATGAGTTTCAAAGGAAAGTTTTAAAGTAGATGAAATTTTTTGAGTGAAATTGATGGGTAGTGCATTGTGTATAGTCGATATTTGCACATAGAATACTAGGAGGAGGAGAGAGAAGGAGCTATTCAGAGCTCGCGAAGAGAGTTACGATGCCATGAAGTGATGGTAGAGAACGCGAGAGTTAAAAGGAAACGTAGCAATAACGTTTCAAGGACCGAGGCTTTCTCAGAGTAATCTCGATTTAGAAGAATCACTGCAGTATTTCCCGTCGCCCGGCGCGTTAGGCGGGTAATCATTATTGGGTTCTTTCACTTAACTTCCGCGGGTTATTGAAATACGGTCCATGTAAATTGAAGACGAAGACAACGCGCGCGCATCATTACCACGCGAGTTTTTCTTCCAGGTCTTCTATTTTTTCATTGCTTGTCTTTGCCAAGACGCAAACGCGACTCGTAAATTTTTGATAAAAACGTTAAGGAAAAGTTGCCGCATCTTTTGCTTTTGCTTAACAAATGACGAGAATAGTCTGCTTTGCACCAGAACCACGTCAAACGAATTATAAATGACGTGTTGGCTTTGTCGCCGTCGCCGCGGCAGTTACGATGTGCGGATTCGACTCTAGAATGCGCGACCGTTTTGTTTGCGGTGATATTATCAGGTTGCTTTTACTCAAAGAAATTCACGAATCAACAGATCCTTTTCGTTAATAAATGTCGGATTGTCGTAAGCAAGCTTTCTTCCAGGGTTTTCTGATTTAAAACTTGCAATTTGATTTGATTAATACTCTCTTTGGATATTTTTAACTCAAGATATTTGAATATTCAAGAATGAAAAAATACAATTTCTAACATTGATACAACGCTAATTTGAACTGAGCGTTTTTGCTCCCTTCTACCGGAAAGTAAGTCAATTTATGGGTTGAAAGAAATTTGAAAGTAACGCATTCTAAATAAGCCATAAATTAAGCGCGTAAAAAAGTTAAATCACAATTGAATATACACGATACAAAATTACCGGAAGTAAGTTCTAACAGGAAGGAATTTAAAATTGAACGTCAACTCTCTATCAGGATAAGAAAATATTATTGTAACGACGGAATAAGATTCCACTTGTCAAAATAATCGAAGGGATTTCATTT
Organism: Psix sp. ZL-2020; assembly: GCA_022817045.1. Lineage (NCBI taxonomy): Eukaryota > Metazoa > Arthropoda > Insecta > Hymenoptera > Scelionidae > Psix > Psix sp. ZL-2020. The sequence goes on from JABFQD010000492.1 coordinate 21,149, forward strand.
TGCTGAAGATGTTACGATCCATTGGATTCAGATTAAGATATTTTTACTGTCAAAATTATCCACGGATGTCTCTGGATTAAGTACGTTCGTAATACCAACAACGGGCATTTCTTCACACGTGACCTGCGGGAGTTAACATTGAATAATATGTATTATTCATAGAATCATTTATGTGGCAGATGTATGCACGCGGGAATTATGTTCTCAGGATTAGCGGTCACTTTGCCAAAACAAAAGATAACGAGATAAACTTGTGTGGACGTCTAAAGAAAATAACGGTTAACCTCTGGCGGTGAGCTTACCTCGAGCAGAAACAACACAAGGGACGTCACTGTAGCAAGATTCCTCGCACGACATAACTGCAAATACATGTCCTTTGGAAATTCTCGACAAAAGGATCTCGCTGGTAAAACGTAAAGTAAAAGTCGGTCGCAAATAGGGGTGTCAAAAGAAATTTAACCGCGACCTCAATGCTTCGACGCATGCGCACCCTCGCCAGCCGCGTCATTCTATCAAATTGTTCTGCTTTGGAGTTTTAATAAAATTGCCCATTTTTAGTGTATCCTGGCCAATGAGTTTTTTCTCGCTCTCCATTTTAACCGCGTATCTTAGCATGTTTATGTTATGTGCTTTTTATACATGCTCGGCTTAATATTATTCAGTAGCGAAACAGTCAAATCTGTCTGGCCGTGAGTTATTTTTTATCTCTGTCGTGTAACATTTAGAAGCTCAAATCAGGACATCGGCAATGTTATTTTGGCTTATATTATTTGGAGCGCCACTCGCTATTGCACGAGCAAACTTTTTTATCAGTCGTCACTTAAAAGAAACTTTCATACTTGGACAAAAGTTTGTGGATTACCGCGTAACGAGATTACTAGTGGTTTTATTGAAATAAAATTCTAGCAACTGCTTAACAGGATTGTCTGTAATTGAATAACTCTGGATCTCGTTGAACCATGTCTAGGGTTTTATTTTTGATTATTCTTCCACCCAAATATTTAACTTAACGTTTGCTAGTAAAACGCTATACATTCTAAGATCCATTTTATTTTCATTTTAGTCAAATTAAATTTCGCAAATAAATTTTGAGAACAAGTTGAAGTAGAGGGCATTCAGAATAATTTGTTTTGTGGTAGCACTGCAACATCGGTTTGTCGTGGTTTCTGATTAGACCTTACTTTTGAATGGATTCGATGGCAATGACCATATGCCAAACTGAAAGCGGATACAGTGATGAATGGCAAAGGCGTACGTATCTGCCTATCCGACATTTACGACGGATAGAGTAATTGTAATGAGTCCGTTGATTTTCAGCAATAAATTCTGAGAAATAAATAGTACGAGAATACACTGTAAAATTACATATATTTATTTTCCACAAAAATAAAGTAACTTAATTGATCTTAAAAATAAAGATCAGATAAATTCATTCAAAACAACAGGAGAGCTGAGGAAAAAGTGGTGCAAAAATACAGTAACGAAAAAATTTCTAAAATGTAAATTATCACAAAAATCGTTCCAAAAATGATTGAAAATGTGAGTAAAATGAAAGTTAAATAGGTTAAATTTATTGAATTAGCAGCAATCAAAATGCTAAAGTTGAATATGATCCAGAACTAATGTACCACTACTACTTTTACTTTCATTGGCGGGAAATAATATTTATATTCGATTTACTCAAGACGGAAGTTGGAACGGCATAGAGAGCAAGCAATCCTGTGGGTGGGCGTGACTAGGAGGTTGTCAATTGAGTACTATCATCGTTGAGCTTCGTTTTTTATTGAGTTAACATAAGTTGGATGCAGCATTCTGTAGCGAGTCCTGTATCGATGTATCGCGCCGTTCGTGACGGAACTATCAACTCTGTGGTAGCGTAGTTCCACCTTGAGGAAAAGTTGTGCGTGTCGCGGTGAACAAAATCGTGTTGGCCTATGTGGAGCGTTGGCAGAAAAAGGAGCGGACCTTCTGCGATCGATGCACACGCGAACTACGGCCAACTCTTGCTAGCTACCAAATACGCTCGACTATGTTTGCCGTTGATCTTGGCATGCATGATCTACTCGCGTGTTATTCAACAAAATTCGAGATTCAAAAGGAATTCAACGTCACTATCGGTAAGAATACACGCAGAAATACAAATTTCCACTTTATCGGTAGTCTTTTGTTTCTTTTTTTTTCGTCTCATCCGTTCAGATACGAAGATGCATGGTCTTCGTTTAGTGAATATTTGTTCAAGTAATTAAATGTATGGTGAAAGCATAGTACTACGGCTGATCGAAATCAGAGGAAATTACGTTAATTTGTTCTGCTCTGGCTTTCGGAATCTATTTATTACATTGTCATTGCGATAGAGTTAATCTGATTGAACTAATTATAGTAATGATGAATTTAGATGTTAGTGCGTGCCTGCATGATTGATTATTTAAGAACCTGAACTTTCATTCCGAATACTTTTATCGCACTGCGATCCCGTTATCGTTCACTGTTCGTTCGAATGGCTGCATTTTATATTTTTGTTGAAATTGTTCGTCATTTTTTATGTACTTTTTACACTCCATAAATCCTCACTGATCATTTTTATACCCTGAAAATGTACTACATAAAATGAATAAATAATTTAATGGTTTTGCACCGAAATGTAATTTCCAAAATGTGTAGTTAAACAATTGCCCTGTTTACCTTTGGTCGAGGATCTTTTTTTCGGAAATTACTAAATATCGATCGCTCAACAGTTTACGTTGTACAGTTATTGTATTATTTCAAATACAAACATAAATATTTTGAATACGAATTTGCGTAAGACATTGTGTATGATAATTCCCAAATAATTCTGCTCCGAAGGTAACAAATGTGTCGTTTATATATATATATATATACTACAATGGACAGAAACTAATTACAAAATTTAATCTAATTACATTATTAAACACACAATTTACGCAAAGAAAATCTCACTTTCATCGATTTCGTTAGGAATATTTTATATTTCAATAACTTGAAGTCATGTTGATATGAAAAATACACTCTCTCATATGTTGTCTACGCCAGTAAAGAAGTAATGTGATTTCCACTGTTTCCTAACGCATGAGAGAAACCAATGTGTTTTCGTAGTTTCGTAATGATATCTGTTTGTGCGCGATATGAAATCTGAACTTGCAAGCATTACATAATATATTATAATATCTTGTGAAAATATTTTATTACGTAACAATGTGCGTGGAAAAAACAGGCTCACGCGTAGAACAGAATGATAAAAATAATACTGCCGAGATTCGCAGTGCAGCAACCCATTGAAAGCGTCTATTTTTAACTCAAAATCAATTTTGCAAGTACATAATTGTTGCATTAAAATACAGTAAAGTAAAATTGAGCTGCGTACTACACTGTAATTTTTCGCGTTTCGTTGGTAATCTATTCTCGTCCATCATTTCAAAAGTGACAAAATAGATTTACTGAGAGCGTCAGTGTAAGAGAGTATATATCTTATAGCCAAGCAAAGTAGTCTAAAAATGGACTTCGCCGCTGCAAGTAAATTATAATACGAGAAAGAAGTAACAAAAATGAATGATTCATCCGCATTGCTGATGTAGTTTAGCTGGCATCTTTGCAGAGAGTAACGGTTGTAAAAAGTATGTTCTCATACGCAGTGTCCGTAGGGTATTCGCAACTTTGGGCAGTAAATACTCATTATTTAATAATTAAATAGTACAACGGCTCCATCTGCGAGAGCGTTGTTCTTTAGAAATGGCCATTGGTCTCTGGCGGTAGTGAAAAGGGCCGCGCGACTGAGTCTTCGTTGTCCGAGACTCAGCTTTAATACGCTACAATGCAATAGTGTAGGCTTTATGATGACGAAGAGTACCTGGGGGACTAGGAGCCACAATTTGCGCGTACGCTGCCTGGTCCAGACCTGTTTCGCTCGTTGCAAATACTCACACAATCAGCCGCGCGTACATGTGTCTTAAACTGTGGACATAGGTAAGCACATATGTGTGCTCACACGGACGTGCGCACCGAGCGAGCGCGCAACCATGTATGCAGCGAACCAATTTGCATCTGGAACCGCCACCAGGTGGCGAACACTTCCTTTGTCTTATCCTTTTTCCTCCATTTGTTTGCACGATATAGCTGTTAAATTGGTTTTATCGAAAATTCCGAGCTAATCTTGCTTACGCGCCGATGAGACGAAATATTTCATTTGAATACGAGAGCACAGTATTTCAAATTATAAGCTCATGTATATAAGGTGT
>JABFQD010000493.1:0-25380 GCA_022817045.1 Psix sp. ZL-2020
CATTATTTTGGATTATTAACAATAAAAATAGATAATAATGAACCTTCCTTGAAAATTTGATGTAAACATTTTCTGTATGAATATTTTTAAATAATAAAGTCGCTTAGATTCTAATTCAATGTTATTATACATTTCTGTTATTAATTACGAAATTAATTCATAGCATAAATTGAAAGACGATTTCTTATTCGCTTAATCGTAAAGATCTAATTTGTATGAGTTTTATTTGTAGCTAATTAACTGTACATTTCAATTTACAGTTGATCAAATAACCAATCGTAAAATTGGCTATTTTACAATAACCAATGTAAATGTATCCAGAACAAGTCAATTTTATAATCTCTGTTACTGTATTTGCAGTCACGCTAATTATAAAGGCTTCGCCTACATGAATACAAACTAAAATATAATAAAAGAAATTCTTCTGAGTGTAGACTATGTGCGTTATTTTAAATAATCTATGACAACACACTGTGGTAAATGGAAACATATATTAACAATAAATAATAAAATTAATTAATGGTACTGTTAATATAATTGAAATGTATTTAAAATACCTTAACATACCATTTACGTTTTCATATAATCTTATTTTAATGTAATTTTGATTCGAAATGACAATATATCACAAATAATACATATTATAATATATATTCATTTTACAAATATTTTATACGCGTATTTATTTACCTACATAAAATGCATCTAATAATTATATTACAATTTTTGTACTCAATTTTAATTGGATAATTTGATAATTCATGCGATCAAATATCACGTAAAAGCCTATATGTATAATGTAATTCGAGCACGTAATCTGTTCTAAGTATTTGTCGTTCATTTTAGGACTGACAAATTTTTCGAACTAGTCCTATTGGATACGACGTTCGCGAACAATGCCACATTTGTGTTAGTTCGAGGTTAGGCAAAACGGAAGTCTGGCTCTAGTGTGTTTGGAATACCATTCGCAAAGCTATATTCTCATACAAACGGCGACCAAGGAGAATTTAATTTCATGTTATGACGATAGTACGTTAGACGTGTCTGAGCGGTAACATAGGTAAGTGACACATGAAGGCCATCTACTTCTAAGCAGCTACGCCAACGTCTATTATAGATCCAACAGCGCCAAATTCCCGTGGCTCATAGGATCCATATACGTATCCATAATTATTTCCACCGACTGCGCCAAAATCATGCAGAAATCTCGCTGGAGAAATAACGGTCCAGCTATCTTCATCTTAAATTACAACATACATAATGTATTTGCAAATATCAGCTTACTCTTTGCCATTTGTATACTCATTATAAACTATTGAAATTCGCAAAAGTACTTGGATCAGGGCCGGATTTGCATCATTTTGCGATGTAGTCGATTAATCGTGTTTTTCTACTCTGAAACTTGGCCTTCGTTTTTGACGCGTTAATTTTATGTATTTAGAATCGACGTGTAATGAAAGTACTAAATTACCGAATCCTTTCATTTTCTACGTAGGAAACGAAATAGCTCGTCGTATCTGGATGAATCACATCGTCTAATATGACTAATAGTTTCGTGTCTGAGACCTTGATTCGTCTATCACCGTTAGAGGTTACAGACGGTCAAACAAATTTAGAACGTCTAGTATGGGCTTCGATTGTGAGTGTCTGTTACTACTCCTAATCTCTTGTTCGTCGGATGTGTGAAAAAAGGGTCCGTTTTTTGTCTCCGAATTTAAAATTTCCTTCAAATCCGCCATCGTAATCCCTTCGCTGTGAAGCGCTCTTGCGCAACGTGAAAGAATCAGAAATATCAGAAGTGAGAGAATAAAATCGTTTAGTTTCGAACACAGTCATATTTCTTGAAGAGCATTATAAATAACTTTTCGAAAAGCAGCATTTTTGATTGCACTTGATGATTCGTATACACGTATTATTTATCAACATAAATACGAGCTTCGAATAGAAACGAATAACTTGTATCGTATATATTATCCTGCGCGAACTAAGAACACGTTCTAAACGAAAGAGGAGTCGCGTAATTCGTGCTATTTAAATTTATCGATTTTATCATCAGATAAGTAATTTTTAGTCAAGCATTCAGAATGGAGCTTTGCTTAAACAATTCATTCTAAAAGAACAACGATTACCTTTGACAACAAATAACTATTCAAAGTTTTAAACTTACATTAGAAATGTAATTGTACTACGATTTAATTTAATTTCATGATAATTTATTGTCAAATTATAGATGCTAAGTAGTCTCGCTGCATAATTTTCAAAAGTATTTTATTATGGAAAAAGAAGAAAGAGAGGAAATCTGTTTTGACTGTTAAATGACATTCAAGATACATATGAACCTTGTCATAAACTGAAATATAATTTTCTTTGATAAAATATATTTTCCAGTAACTAATATATTATTCCGTATAAAAACTTGTCAAATGTTGTGTCCAGATTGTCTGAAACGTATTGTACATTCGCATTCGTATAACATGTATAACATCTTACATTTCATTCTACACACAACGACGCCAAGAAAAAGCTTTAAAAGAGTTGGTCCTCGAAATATAGCCTTGGCCGGAGTCGCGTAAAGCACGTTTCAGTGGCAAACAAGGAAGTTTCGTTATAAATCTTATGCGAAATCTACGCTCGGCTGGATTTTCGTGCAGACTGGTGAAATGTTTTCTATTCTAATTCTATTGAGTTTCGCGTAACAACAAATCGCAAGTTGATTAGTGGAACAGAAAAATACTACGTTTTAATCAATTAGGTCGAAAAATATGCAAATGCACCGACAAACGCTGCAAGGCTATTGAGCCGAAGGGTTTCTTCACGCAAATCGCTTCCGCGCTTCTTACTTTAATTTACGTGACGTCACTGTAGCCTCGTCGACTGAACTTGACCGAATTTGCACCAAGAATTGCATGACATTTCGAGTTTTCTAAACGGCATTCGTGGGATTGGAACGCAGACGTCCTTTACATGTTACGTTTAATTAAACCCGTTAAAAAAATGATGAGTGCTTTGTTATTCATTATGACACTTTAATTTTCTAAATATTCATTAGAGTAATTACTTTTTATATATTACATTTTATGCCAAACATATGAAAAATATTTCTTCAAATACAAACGATTATGTGAATTGGTTTCCTTGCACAATTCTCAATTTTGAATCTGCCAATAATAAAATAGTTCGGTTACGACATTTGTGATGCACATCATTTTATTGGTATTTTCTAACAGTTTTCCAATTTGAATATAAATGAAGATATTAATTAACTTAAAAGTTAATAAAAAATTGATAATCAATACTAAAAAAGATTTAAAAAATAAATGTATCATAAAAAACAAACAAAAAATAAAATTTTATTTGAAATTGTTTTTTGATAAAATATTATTCATAAAAACTGTTTAATTTTTTGGAATAAAATCAAGTTTCTTCTACTAGATGCATATCAAAATTTAACGTATAATTTCGAATGAATAGAAATTAATATTTCTCTAATGTTAATATTCTCCATAATTTGTTGAATGTAAATTTAACCAATAAAAGTTTATTTTATATAGTTAAATATCACTCACTCTTGTAGCGTCTAAATTTGACAGAATCTAATCTTTAAGTATTTATCATTTTTGGTTATACGACATCAAGATGCAATATATATTTAACTAGCAACTACAATTAAAGTGCACACACTTAAATTTCGCAGTATTCTGTCTCCAATTCACTACGAAACCGATATCCTTTTAACAATATATATATAGAAGCACATACTCTATACAATTTCATATCGTGTCAAATAAATATAATCGTGTCAAATCGCTATTACAGTTTACAACAATAATTTCATTGTGTGTGCAATTTGTACTATTTTTTATATTTCATTTGCGTAACCACTGATAGGCATTGTTTCCAGCATGAATAATTTATCGATACTGTAAATTTATATATACATAAAATATATATTATATAGAGATATGTATATATATATGTATAGGTTATTATTTAACAGTTGCACATTCGCTAGAAATGTAAGTTGTAATACTACAGCATTTATTATTGAAGAAAATTTGAAATTACAATTGGCCACTTGAATATATTCAGCTATGTGAGTAACAGCTCTGCACCATTATGATAATTTCACGTTGATATCGTTGTTTGATGGTTAATCTAACAAATGTACGTCTCCTTTTTACAACTCCATTGATTATAATTTGGCGAAGTCAATACAATCCCTTTTATACAAACACAAACGTTTGAATTTGTTGATTAACGAAATTATGTGGAATAAACGTTAATTTAATTAATAATAATTAAAAGCTGAAAACAATTGACTTCAAAAACAAGACAACTATAACAAACTAAATATGTAATTGACGTCATATATATATATATACATATATATTTTGAACCGTCTGTTTCTTGCGATATGGATAAATAAAAACTATGTTATCGCGTTGCATATTTGATACCACTCACTTTTATCTATTATTCATTTCATATTTGTAACGAACGTTTTAATGTATTATTATCACTATAAATCAAACACATTTGGCACAGTAATTCGCTCATATATTACACAATAAATTGTGCTCGCTAAAAATAAACATTTTTCCTCATGGATCTTTTTTTTATTAGACTCTTTTTCGCATCCGCGACCTTTGTGGTTTTTTACAAATTTGAGATATAGTTTGTATAAATCCAACAACAGTAAAACTGCAAACTTACTAATAAACGTAAATCTTATTTAAGCTGACAAATATTTCAAGCAACATTGCCAAATTTCTCTTTTGAATTGCAAAAGTTATAAATACAATTTTTTTATCAAAACATATCACTCATGATTAATTAAGTGCTTAGCTTTAGTTCGGACAAACCAGTTACTTTATACCGTTAGCGTGCCATGAAAGTGGTACAGGCAGGGTCGGATTTTGGCGCTTTCAATTCGCAATAGGCGACGATTTGGACAGGACCGTAGCTATCCAGTCGTGATCTTCGTCATAACTTAATGTTTGGAACGAATCCCGAAATGTTGATAAAAAAAATAACTGCACGAGATATCGCGTGAAATAAATACACTTCCTGGTACTGTAAAATGACGGTGAAGCAAACTAGATTATCGGACAAAAATCGGTTCAGAAAAATGGGCGGCATTGTCTACGTCAAATTCTCGTGATAAATCAATTGCGCTCGCCATTGGCCGAAATTCAATTAAACTTTCTTCGTCGGATTCTGCTTTCATAAATCCATTTCCGCGGCTCTATATTGCTCGAATATTCCATTTCGTTGTTTTAATTGACATTTGACTTCGATCGCAGTTTATAACAAATGTCACCTGTTTTGCGAGTTCAAATGAGCCGGGGAGGGGAAACGGAATCAAATCGCAAATGCCTGGCGTTTGTATGAAAGAGATAATTCGCGCCAAAGTACGTCGGTAATTTAATTCGACTCTGAATTATAGCGCCTCGCGAAAACGAAACGAATACAAGTTATGATCGAGAGAAAACGCACGAGCAACGCGTCGAGTGAATAAACCACTCCTACCTACTTTCAGTAGCCATGCACTAGTCCCACTGTCTGTGCCGCCACTTTATGCTAGTAAAGCGCATTAGCATTGCATAGCTAACCGTGAACTAGAGAGGTTACCGGTCAAGGTTATGAGGGACGGATAGATATTGTTCACGCAAAAGAAACGACGTAATAAATTCATTTTATTGAAGTCACTCATTAAATTTTCGAGTTGATTTCTAACGACCCGACTGATGTTTACTTTGTTGTGCGTGAATATTTATTAGTTGAACGACGTTGCAAAATAATTAGAATAGATTGAAAAATATGATGAAAAAAGAGGTTCGACTATTCGATTTTACGACGAAATGTTTTCTTATTGCTTATTGCTCAAGAAATACGTCAAATATTAGTGAATATTTTAATTTTTATGTCAATGTATACGAAGTTATTTAGAAAATGCAGAATATTTGCATCGCTTTAAATGTCTTGGTCTTCTTAGTGCCGTTTTAGAAGTCAATAGATGGAAGGTAAATAAATGAAAAGTGAACCAAGGTAAAAATTTCTCGACGGTGGAATTTGAATTATTTACACTCTTTGAAAAATTAGTTGGAGACAAACCAAAAGAAATGCACTCTCTTCGTCTTCGGACGAAATTAGTTTGGAAATAATTAATTATTTGATATTGTTTCTCTTATGGAGAGCTTCCTAGAGTTCCTTTTTAAATGCAATGATAAAATAAATTAGAAAATCATCCATCCCAGCTCTGGAGTAGTTCTCTCTTTGAAGAACGATCTTAAAATATATTCTTCGTTAAAATTTCAACAACGAAAATTATGAATTTATTTTATCCTAAATTTAACTTATCTTAAATTTATCATATCTTAAAATTATATTATTTGTTAGAATTATAGAATAATAAAGAGCACTTGAAAAGTGAAAATTTTTACGTTATTCATTTTGAATATAAAATTATAAATATTTGTATAAAAAATAATGTGGTTAAAAATTGAGACTTTTTAAAATTAACTTATTCATAAACGAAACAATTATTTCTGAAAATCCAATTAATAATACAAAGGTTTAATTATAATATTCAATTTTATTGGTTATTTAAAAAGCATAAATCTAACATAAAATAATTGTGTTAATAAAAGAAAGTAACATTTATAAATAAACTAATTAAAAAAACGGTTTCTAAGAGTTAAAAAATGTGGATTCGATTCATAAATATAATAGCAAGATTTGAGCTTTACAAATTGCACATTCATTTTCCAAAAAAATCGGAAACGAAAAGAAAGAGCGGATTGAAACTTTACGCGCATTTCCAACAATCGAACATGAATGACAGCGATTTGAGAACTGCTGAATTGCCAATATTCAAGTACTTTACTCATTATTATCAGAGAATGACGGTCATAATGCTCTTATAAATTTAATAATTTCGGTAAAATGAATGTTGCGTCACATGTTCGACGTCCGCAGATGTCACGACGCAAGCGATATATCATTATTTTGAGATAATAATAATGATCACTACACGGTCAATTGAGGTTTCTAGCGTTTGTGACTGGTTACACTAAATTAACCCTGGAAAAAAAACTTGAATCCTTGAACAAACTTTTTTCTCGTCACCGCAAAGCTTATACAAAGTTTATGCAGCGCCAAAGATAAAAAAAAAACCACCGCAATATAATACTCTAAGGTATTTTCTGAAAGTGTCCATTAACTTTTCATAGCAAAGCTTCGAGATTAGAATGTCGGACAACAATTGCATTACAAACTTATATGCTTTGAAATCCTCTATAAAAATGGATCCCGCGAAAGTTAGGGACCCGGGTGAGTTAAGAGAAGCAGAAACGCCGTGGCAAAAGTGGGACAAAAAATAGATAACAAGTGGTACAAAAGAGAAAAAACACAGCAGAAAGAATGGTGTTTCACTTAAGTGATAAAGGCGGTTAGGAGCGAGTGTTTAAATGCAATTGTCTGCATTTGTTCTTTGTGCAATTTCGCGATTATTTCTCTCGCTATCATAAATTTCCCCCCGCGGGTCGGACTCGCTGTTTTGGAGCGCGAAAATTTTTTGGCGCGCGCAAAAATACTACGCGCGAAAATAATAATAATTTGAACGTTTGGCGTGATATTTTTATATCTTCATGCAGCTTTACATCTAGAAAGCTGTCAAGTGAAAGTTCATAAACATACAATACGACTTTCAAACTGATGAGATACTTTGAATCCCGTGCAATCTGCATAAATAAATACGTCACCCGGTGTGTTTTGCAAGCAGCGATCTGCGGGTTGCAAAAACGAGCAACAAACCTTGGTAAATAATAAATCCCGGCTATTCGGGACCAAATTTGCGCTAACCGAAAAAATTAGCATAAAGAATTGATCGACCGGACGTAATAACAGCTCGGAGGAGAATCGCCTTAAGTTTTCACCGGCCCTAGCATTACTACATTCATTGATGGTTCGTTACTCGGGTCCTCCGAATTTCGAAGGCTATTGCGAGTCACACCATAGAGCGTTCATTATGCAAACAGCATGTGGGAACACAATGTTTCTTTATGTTACATGTGCATCAAGATTTTAGGAGATGTGCCCTATTCACACGAACCGCTGCTGCTAAATAATAAAACTCCGCTCGTATTATCCCCGAAGCACACTGCTTGCATGCCCAGCCGAACACTTGCATGTCTCTAGTAAATGACAGTATGATAATCACACGCCTTGCCAACTCATTCGCAAACTCTTCCCTCCTTCTGCAAATTTAGGCTCTGCCTGCAAAAAATCGCCCCCCTCCTCCTCCGTTTTGTCTCTTAATAATCCTTTTGTGCCTTTTATCCAAGAAAATCTTACTTCTTCGAGAGCCGCTTTTTCAACTCCCCCCATTAGTTCATTCCTACTTCCGTGTTCGCAAATTCTTGTCATGGACAGTGTGAGTACTCATGAAAACACCAAACTCTCTTCTACGAATCGTATTACAGTTCTCTTAGTTCACCAGATGCGTTTTTAATGCTCCATTTCTTAAGGGCTAGTTTTCAAAGAAAATCGAAGACAAATATTTTTATAAACAATGGGATTGAGAAGGAATCTTAAAAACAGCAATTTTTTTTTTATTCATTGCGATGTTGCTGGGTTGCTGAGTGATGTGCATGAGCAATCGATCTAAGTGCGCAGGTATCATGAAGTTGTCTCCTGATTTCCTAGTCAGGTTGTATGTATATAAGAAAAAGAACAACTGACGCAAAATAACCGACTCTTTGAGGGTCCGGATAAATAACTATAATTTCTTTTGGTCCTGGGTGTGTTCGAGGGCTGAGTTAGTTAAGTAGACATCACGCTAACCAATGGAATGGGTGTAGGTTCACGGGTTGACCAATCGGTGGTGGGGATGAAACCGGGCCCAGAGTGTATTGACCCTTCCATAGGTCAGCCACCCATCAAACGATCTTACATGCATTGGCCAGCGGGCCCACAGATTCACCAATGGACCAAGTGCAAGCTTTATATTTTGTTCGCAAATCGTATAATATAAATCACAATATAGAGTCTACAAATATTCTCTCGATGTTCGTTCGATAATTTTTTGTTCTAAATGTATTTCTGTGACACAGATTATTCTTCATATTTCCGCACTATCTTCCGCAAAATATATCAGTTTATAAATAGTGTTATTGCTAAGATAAAATATGTATACAGACAAAATTCATTGAGATCAATAGGATGTAATTAATAATTTCACGTTTGAGGAATATGAAAATAAAATGTACCCTTGAAAAAGCGATTAGTCGAAAGCTAGCAGTAGAATGTAGCAATTTTTCGGGAATAATTCGAACTTTATGGTAATACGTAAATCCATGATTCCCAGAAAAATACACGTGCTATCGCAGAAAAATGGCAATACGCCGTTGGGGTCGGAACCTTGGCTCAATTAGCAACTTAAGTGCATTCGAATTTTTAGGCTACTGTAAAATTCACTTCGGTGTACGACGGTTATACATATTTCGTGCAAAACGCCATTCTGTGGCAGGTCTATTTCTTGACAACATATAATTAAAATCATTTTTTAAAATTATTTCAAATACTCGAGTAGCAACGTCAAACATCGAAACTAAATTTCAGAGATGCAGTTTTAAGAAGAGAATTGAAAAAAACAAACCAATGTCGTAAATAATAATTGTGCTATTTATAAAAAGATAACTCATTGAAAATTTCGACAATATTATAAACGTCATTTTATGATTACTAAATTAGAATGGTTAAATTTGTCAATTATTTCACGATGTCTATTTATAATATTAGTAAAAACAAATACTGAAATCGTATAACATACAAATCCATTTTTGGCTGCGCAATGAAAATGTTTCAAAAACAAATTATTGTATTTTCTAAAACGTTACATGGTACATTTTGTTTGTATGTTAACGGACTACTTTTGGCCTGAAAGCAAAGTGCATATTGTATATTGTCTTTCAACGAAATACTGTAAGATGCAGTTGGTGTATGAGTAATGAGAAAGTCGAGAGTTATTTCAATTTCACATTGTGTCCAGTATGAGCGGATGTTATCGGCTCTCTCCTTCAAATTATAAAGGTTTTGCTCAAAAATACTTGAAGCATTATATACATGAATTTACTAACCCACTGAAATAGTTATCGTTTTATTTTTACCAAAGTTATCATTACTATAGTAATGATGCATTTGGTATTATTTGTATTATTGCTGCTCGGTATTAATAAGGAATTTGAATCCATCATTACGTTGGGTTTGATTTAATGGAAAAATTTCGGAATTTATTTTTTATCTTGTTCTTTATATTAGAGACTAATAATAAGTTCAGTTTACTTCTGTATAATTAAAGTCGTAATAAATAATGTAATTGTAACTTTGACGAATATCCATTTAAATTCAACTTGTTATAATTCATTAACTACTGTTCCTTGAAACTCGTATGGATCGTCACGGATTATCTGTTAGCTGGGTTTCATCTCGACAAACTGTTTTTAATTGGCGTTCAATTCTGCGAGGATTCATTTAAATTATTGTGAAGTTACGTGAATTTTCACGGCTTTAGGTACAACTGTATATTAGCTTGCACTAATTTAGAGATAAATATTCCAAAATTGGAATTTCAATTTTGGAGAAACGAATGTAATGAAATTGTTACATTTTTCTTGTTTTGTAAATAACATTGTAATTTATGAAAATATTTTATATACACTACTATAAAAAGATCAAATATTTTTGAACATACTACGTATCTTCATTTTAACATAAAGTTTATTTAAATTTACTTAGCTCCGTTTTCCAGTGTATTATTATATGTAAAATATATATTCGTATGTTTCAAAACTAAATAATCAAATAAAAGAAACTTCAAAAATACGAAATAAATATTTTCAATCACTAAAAGGCTATTGAAGATGTGAATTTTATCTATACATTAGATTCAAATTCTTCTAAATTTTTCATCACGGGAAAACATTTTCTATAACACAAAACATGCATTTTTTCTTCTTTAGTATAAGAAAAAGAATTTTTTTTAATACCAGAAAAATATAGCAATTTGTCGTGCGTTGTAGTGTTGAACGTGCCATCTAATGTAATATCTAATTAACTGACTACACATATTTCGTATGGTATAATTATGATAGCATAGTTCATATAGCATGAAGATTTGTATGATTTGTATTATGATTCGTATATAATAGGTATTATTACTATTTAATCTATGATTTAAAAAAAATGAAATATTTTTGCAAATATTATTCCTATAGTTTGTATTCTCATACAGTGATTTACAAAACGTTATCAAAATAATTTAGGTATTTTATTTTAGAAGTACAAATAATAAGTTTTATTAGCTAAAATTTTATTTTATAATATTAATGATTATTTTACTAACAGTCAAAAGTATTAGTTTTTAAAAAATTTATGACAAACGTATTTACAAACCGGTGAAAAATGTTTGCATTTTTCAGACGAGCAAAATGTTACGAGAAAAATTATCTGTCATTTAATAATAATGTATCAGTGACATAAAAATTAAAATCAAAATCTAGTGAACAATGATTTCTTATTTGTTTTTTAAAACTGGGAAAGCATTTATTTTTTAAAAATAATTTTCAGTTGTAATGTTTTTCATCTTTAGAAATTAACTTCTAATTAAGTTGTTTTCACATAATATGAATATAATAAATTATGCGAGTGTTAATGAAAACCCAATTTTCGTGTCCGTTGCGTTATACAATCCTTAAATTTTTTTATATCTCATATGCTAGTAAATGTGCCCTATGATACATAAATGATAACGGTTTACTTTAAACCACTCTAAAAGCTTATTAGTTTTCTGGTTCTATGCGGTTATCTGTATTTACATAGACTCGCAGTTGTGCACTCAGCACCGTCGAATGCAGAATTTATTTATAACTTTTATTGGACACCAAGCGTTATCTTCCCATGAACGGTGCTGGCATATTGCCATAAAACCCCAATGCATAGATGGCAATACTATCGGTCATCCAAGTGGATGCTTACAAATTAAATTATATTTTATTCCAACGTTTTTTAGTCCAAGATACTCGGTTTATTAGTTTCTTCCCAACGTTTATCTTTCACCTACATTTAAATGGATTTTGATTGATGTTGGCAAACCAAATAAATACATGTTTTTATATCACTCGAAACTACACATTTCTGTTGTATTATTTGCTTATATTGCAACGAATGATTTGGACGGAGTTTGTTTTTCAATAACAAAATATTTAGCACAATACTTAATTAGGTCATTTAAGTATTAAAGAACGTAGTAGCGTGCTCATGAATGCTTATAAAATGAAACGAATGGAAAATTCATTTTTACATAAATCCGACTATTACTACCGAGAATTTTTTTAATAAACAAAATCCACAGTTTTCTATCGAACAGTTTATTTTGCTTTTATTGAGTGAAATATTCGGTGCTAAATTTTTGCTCGTTATATGATAAAATTATTTAAAATAATATATATATTGTGTATCTATAGTAATTTAATTTAATATATCTAATTGTTTTTTAATTTAACTCATTTTTTTCAAAATTCTACGCTGTCCTTTTTCAGATTCTTCTGACGAGAATACAAAACCGATAACAATGTGTATCTGTATACAGTTTCAAAAAAGTACCAGTCACGCGCCACCTACACAAGTATGAAAAATGTACTTTACAGAGGATAGTTTTTTCATAAAAATGAAACATAAAACATAAATGAAATTTCACAATCATTTGTTATATCTTCGCACGACCATAGCAAAGAAAGATAGCAATTAAAATACAATTTTTAATGAACTTTTCTGAAACTTTAATTTGTGTTTGTGATAATTTATGATTTAAATCTACGATCGACAAAATGGTACTTCTATTTTGATTCAATATTTTTTACCATTTTTGAAAAAACTTTAACAGAATGTTTTTATTTTCGTTTTTTGTGTAATCGAAAAAAGAAGAAACAAGTGAATCCATATTGAAATTTCTCCAAGTTTTTGTTGTTTTTTCAACAGCCACTGGCGGTTTTATCAAAATGAGATCAAACATAACCACTCACAACACCTATTTATCGCACACCATTTGTTTATCGTGCTCTTACTACTAACGACATTTTAATAGATATACTGTTTCCTTTGAAAAAAATCTGTAGAATAAAAATCACTTTTAATGAACTCAAAAAGGTTATTTTCTGCAATAAAAAATGTTCATTAAAAGAATTAATTTACCATAAACTTCATTACACCATTTCATAAAAATTGAATCTTTTAAGTTTCAAATTTCCTTTTTCGCACAATATAACAAATTATTTTTTTTTTAATTTATTTCATGATTATAAAATGGAGTCCTGCTTGAAATTCAAGTATTCAAAAAAAATTCGACGCAAAAGAATAGTCAGATTTAGTAGTATCCCACTTAAGCGTTTAACAATTAGGTTATTTGTAAATGGTATTCAAAACAATTTAGTCTTAAAAGTGTTTGCTAAAGGTGTATACGATTGATGGATAATGTTGTACTTATTCCGATGGGTACCATTATCAGATAATGCAAATTCACATATTGAATATAAGGCTGCATATTTTTTATTGTCTGTGCTTGTTGCATATTTGAATGCTGCGCGCTTTGAAGAATAATCATGCTTCACCTCATGACACTTTCATTCTGTTTAAAGTAGGCAGGAAAGTTTTTATGTTGAGATTGAGTTTGTTGCATACAGAAGAAAAAATCTCTCGATTTTAAAGTACTTCAATTATTAGCTTACAAAACTGAAACGCAACATCTTCCCTTTGAAAATGATCGTTCGTTAATTCTGTATTATAATTACTGCGAAACCGATTGCAGTAATATTCGAGAAGAAAACTTCTTAATTATTCTCTCTTACTTCTTAAGAGAACTCGTTCACTAAAAATAAATTACAAAAATGATAATATAGAATTTTCTGACACTGAGAACGAAAATTCATATAATATTTTCGGACAAATAAGAATCTGTATTTGTATTGACTTATTTTTTGATTGATAAAAAAATATATTAACGAAATATTCTGTAAATATTTCTTTAGAATTCTATATTTGAATTTTTTATTATCATTTTTAATTAAACAATATTTAAGCTTCCTGAGTTATTAAATTTTCCGCTATTGTTCGGGATTACACTTTTTATTTCAACAAATATTCATATTCTCTTTCTGTACTTGCACATCCTATTAGTTGATCGTATGAAACATTTGAAAAATATCCGCTTTTTCTACAACAAACACGTGTGATGAAAAGATTCAATTACTGAACAGGGATATAAATTTGTATTGTTTGTGCTGGGAATAAAAATCGTCAATTAAAAATTCAATCTCAAGAACAAACGTTTAAAAATTCAAACAAGCGTATCTCATTCAATAGAAAATAATTCTCAATTTATGCATAATGCGAAATAAAAAGTTGCAAAAAAGCTTATCTTGAAAAACTGTCAAATCATCACGGCGTTCCACTTGAGTGTACTCTCTCCTACGCGAAAATAGGATAAATAAATTTAGACAAAGAAGAGGGGCGCAGTGTAGTCTGGGTCAAAAATTGATGAAGAAATTACAGATTGAAATAAAGTGTTTGCGGAGATGCAGCGGATTTTGATGTCTCGGGTAAAGAGCAGCCGAGGCGAGAGAGGAACGAGAATCCGGAACGGAGTAATGTGGAATTGAGCACACGTGGTGCGTGCAAGCGGTTAAGGTTTGAAGCAATTGCAGTTGAGTTCGTGGTCGAGTGCAACGCCTGTTCGGCGAGGCACCGAAAAGAAGAAGAGTGGACCGGGAGAAAGAAGAGAGAAGGACAAGCTAAGAGATAGGCGAAGCGCGCCACCCGGGGGCAAGAGAGACAGAGACAGTACGCTGCAGTGACGGCAGCATAGGGGCAATAGAGGGCAACGCACTCACTCAGCCTTGGCATGAATTGAGTCTAGCAATGCGAAAGTGAGGCTAGCAGAAACTGCGCGCCGAATTGGCCGTTATCGTTTGCAGCTTTTTGTCTCTCGTTTCATTTTGATTATCGTAGGACACAATTGCAGCGTTTTATTTACGCCGTTTTAACGTATCGAGTGCAATAGTTTGACTCTCATTGGTCCCAAGATACGATTTGACCATACGTAGGACGAGGTACACTGTCATCTAAAAGTTAATCGCGTAGTTTGCTCGCGTGAAAGAATTTTGCCCATTTGCATAAATTTTGTGAAATTTCAAGAAAATCGTTTTAGATATTGTTGGTTATCAACCAAACGGTAGATTATAGCTCTCCAATTTGATACTTAAACAAGTTTATTATGGAAATCTGTTTTTACAATTCTTTTTTTAATAACTCAAATGGTGGAATAAAATTGAAAAAAGATGATAGAGTTATGAAAAAGTTCGTTGAAAGGTGATAATAATTGCAAACTTTGCAGTTAATAAAGTGAGATTTACTCTCTGACTTGACATTCCAAATTGAGTCTTGAAATATTTCATCATACATATTAAACGTAATGAGATTCGGATGTCACTGTCTACGTAATCAAATGTTTCGTAAATATGATATACATGTTTAGAAAATAATTAAAATCATGATTCAATAATTCACACATGCTGGACTATACATTTTAAGTGTGTCGTAAATATAAATCGGCCCAGCTGTGTGTGTACGTATATACATTTGATAACTAAATCCAAGATGTGCATCAAATGGAATTTCGAACGAATATAAACGCAAAAGACGTCAACGTAGAGACCATTTTCGAAGTAGAACATATTTTTGGCTGATCATCGTGTTTTGATTAAACTAGCGGAACTGGATAAACATTTTGAACCGACTTTTTCAAAAAGTTATTGCAAGTTGATTGGTCAAATAAATAAAACAAACATCACGAAAATGCATACAAATATTTGTTTACGATTATCTAATTCGTTACAAATACAAACGAAATCACTCATAAGTTATCATTAACTCCCTTTGTAATCATTGTTATTAATACATTTTCGTAACTTTAGAATATATCTATATGTCTGACAGTTATTTGGAACACTTGAAGTGAATGATTTCCAAATTTTCCTCTAAAAAGACTGATGAAAACCGCAACAAATATTAACGATATCTTCGTTCAATCATCAGTTTCCTTTTTGTTTCCTGTTTCAAGCACCAAAACACTGTATTGATTTCTAATACATGATTGAACGTTTATTCTTGCCGAGTTCGAGGCGAACAACGCGCCTGAATGGGTTTGCGGCTACAGCTGTGAACTGAAAAAGAGATAGCGCACAATCGCGAGGAAAGAAAACTAGAGGTCTAGACGGTTTGCCGTTTTCATCGTCGAGAAAAATGAACTTACTTGAGACGTGCAATAGTGATTGCACCAAAGAGGGAGACTCGACGACGCGGGGCTCGCGGAGCGCGCTGCAGCGCGAAAGCCAACGGAAAGCCTGCTGCATCTGGAGGTGGGGGCTCGGTGAATTTGAAAAAAAGCGCGAAGCTTTAAGAGGACGTGCGGTGCCCCCTACCACCGAGTATGTCTAGGCCTGGCATAGACCAAACAACGCTTATCTAGAATGCTCGGATTTTCTGGAAAAGTTTCGTCTCGTCACGGTAGTCTCCGGGTCCTCGTTGAGTTTAACTCTTATGGTCACACTGATTCGAAATAAAAAAACAACTTATCTCATCCGACGGAGAAAGAATTGGATTAATTTTAAATCACATCGGCTAGTGCGGGAAAGTTCAATGAAAAATTGCTTCGGGAGTTACTGTTCAGGGAAAACCGACTCTCGGCAAACTCCGAACTTTAAGGGGATTTCTCAATTTTAACTCTCTCGAGCACACGACCGTGAGTTTCTGGAATAATTTAATTCGATCGACGTAATAGATTCCGCGTACCGCGTGCAATCTATTTCACGAGTGGGGATTTTTGGTGATTTTTGCTTGGGTGACAAGAAGGGATTAAAGTTTTATACGGACAGTGCGTGGTGCGAAAAAGTGAGTGCAGTGTTTGACGTGTCGGATTGATGAAATGCGTTTGAGGGAAGATTGATCCTGAAAATGAATTGAAATAATCCTGGCCGAGCGGCAAAAAATGTTGGACTTAATGGACTAACAACAGCGAACGAGCGAGCCGTTTAACTCCATGCGACCGCAATTGGAAAAAACAATTGGGAGTGGCATTAAAAAGCATAACTCGATGAAACGAATACAGCCTGTGTGTTTTGTTTCTCGGCCCTACGTTTCACGCATCGATTTCCCACAGCCAAACTAGATGACAAAAAGTGCGAATTTTTTCGCTCCCGATCAGCATAGGCATATCAAGTTTTCTGTCCTTTTTTCTTCACCGCTTTATTAATCGCACGAATCTCCGACAGACGGTTGACTGTCCTACTTACATTTCTTACTTGCGCGAAAGCCAGCGTCGTTTCGAGAACATTTTACAACGCCTATACGAAAGTGAAAATGTAGGCGTGTTTCGGTATGGCGTCGAAATAAAAGGAAAAGAAGAACGCGAGCAACTCTTCGCGCAAATGAAGCAAATCGCCCACCATCTTCGTTTTCCCGTGATAACGTGCTCTCTTTGTGCTCGCGTTCACAATTCAATTGCTTCTCGAATTCAGAGTGTAACGCACCCGGAATCGAGAATCATTTTATTCCGCGCCTTTCTGGGCCATCTAAAGAGTTTAAAATTTATTTCCTATCCCACTCGGATACCAGCGGATTAATAAAATCGATCACGACTTGATTCGTCGTTATCGTGTAGAACAATACTTTTCCAATTCAACGACCAGAAAATTCGACCTTGTTTAATTGACGACCGAAATTTTACCACAATTGCTCAAAAACACACAATTTCAAAATAACCAAAATTGAGAATTCTTTTAATTTCTTTTAATTTTTTCACAATTTTGTTTCTCACTAAATTTTCGGTCTCGTTAATTTGAAATTAAGAAGTCCAAGTCATTTTCACAGTGTAAATTGCAAGGATAAAATATCAACGCATTTCTACCTTTAGCGTCACTATTTCTTCTAATTTGAAGGATTGCTGAAGCAAGTATATAAGTAATTAATGAAACTTTGTTTGCTCTGCCAAGTATTTCTTGCCAGAAAGCCTAGCAGTGGATGAGTGAAATTGAATTACTCCCAAACAATCGATTCAAACTTTGTGCTATAAATAACGAACAAAGAAACGTTAACAAGTAAATTAGATGAAGCTTAACGTAATTATTTAGTAAACCACTTCCGACGGCATCACAGAGTCCCAACATCTCAAAACCATTTTTTACCGTACAAATGTATTTTCGGTAAAATATCAAGATGAATGCATTGTACATGTTAGGTCGTCGTTATAATATTTTCTAAAAAAACTCATTTATGTTTTGCTGTAACTCGGAACAAAAGTTTTGAGGAGAAAACAAAGCAGCTATTTTTCTTCGAAAATTGCCAATTTTTCAATTGTCATAACTTGGATCGAGGACATTAAAATCAGCTCTTCCTTTTCAGCTTTATGAAGTGCAATTCATTTCATCTATTTGTTGGAATCATAAATGAATTTGATTCTACTTTTGTTCTGCACCGAAATTAAATGCAGACCTAGGAAAAAACAAAACTCGGTGTAACATTTTCTGCTTCATTTTGTATCGGCTTGAAAAAGGTTCGGTTTCACTATTGTGAAAAATTTAACGACTTCAATGTTTAAACTATGTTGAAAAAGTTCATATCGCGAAATTCCTGTCACTGGAAATTCGATCAGGATTCCATAGCAATGTAAAATTAGCTTCATCATTAGTATTGAAATTTTTCATAATTAGTTCTCTAGTTCCTAGTGATGAAATTTGCAAAGACCTCTTTTTATAAAGTTGAAGTATTTCAGGTATTTATAATCGCATATTCTCAGAAATTATATATCGAAGTGAAATTATCATTTTTCGATTACTTAATTGCATATCTTTAATTTGTTCAATATGTTAATTTTATACTTTCCGGTCTTATTTCAGCTGTATAAATGGATCGAATATTAAGATAATGAAAAGTCATTTAAATTTATGTCGAAAATTAAATAGTGAATTTTCTACATGAATCAATAATGGAATTGAAAATCTTTAAATTGTTATGCATATTATCACATCAAATCACTTGTTTTAACACATAGTTTAAAATCAGTATCTTGAAAAGTTGGGAAGTGTAGTAATAACGTTTATACAAGTGTTCCAAACATCTGTCCCGTGAAAAGAATAAAATCGGCGTTTCATGTAAGTTTATGGATGTCAATAAAGGTTTAATTAGAGCAGATAGTTCGAAATTATTTCTACGCACCCTAATCCTTACCTAATGCGACTAGATGGCATTACTTTCCTGTTCAATGTTTTGCTAAAACATCGTTGGTGGTACAATTGCTGACTTGAAATGATTACGAACTCCAGATTGCGACATAGAAGAACTTTCCACACGACAGCATTAACACGGAATGAGTTCCTTAATTCAACATCGCTGGCTTTACAAACGCACTTCAGCTGCTCATTCAATTTGTTACGCTATCAACATCAGAATTAATCCCTAAATATGGTAATCCTGCTTCCACGAATCTGTTATGCATTTAAATATTATTGTAGATATAAATCTAAACAATGTAGAAATATATGGAATCCTGAAGGAAATTCATGTCATAAATACAAATGAATGAATCTTCAACATATTTATATTGCAAGTATTCGACTTTGAAAATGAGCAAAGTAATAACATATGAATGATTATGAACTTTCTATCATCAAAGTTTCATATTTAAATTATAAGACAATTGCTTTAGACAATTAATTTGTTGAAACTTAATTCATTACTTCAAGCATAATATATTAAATCAATATAATAATATAAATGAGACTTATTTATTGATAAATATAAACAAAATTTATTAATTTTATTTTTATTCGTTTTCATATCAAGTAAAACAATACAATAATATTTAAATAATAGTAGAAACAAAGTTTCGTGTCATATAGCCACGTGAGGGCCTTAAATGGTGCTCCGAAGAACATGCAACCTACTTGGGCGCAGTTGGGACTCGCTAGAATATTTTATGTTGAGTAAAAAGATTTAAAAATTCGTGGAAAGACTTTTAGTACAAAGCTTAGATAGCAAATGAGCCGTGAATATGTAAATTTTAACAAAAATTCATATTTAATCTAAAAATCATACTTTTATCTTCTAAAGAATTTTTCTGAAAACGATGTTTTTCTAGTTGACAAAAAGAATTGGCCGCAAACGGATAAAAATATCGTCCTGAAAATTTAATGAGACTCCTCGAAAATGTCCACACAGAAAAATAGACTAAATTGTTTCAATGTAATTTATTCCAATGTTATTAGAAAAACATGATTAAAATATACAGAAACATTGTTTTAAATAAGCCATTTTATTGTTTTTTTTTAATTTTACGGATCTACATTGTATGCAATACATCATATAGATTAAGACAATTTTTTTCATATTATGTATGCAAACTGTACCTCTTCCATCAAAAGCTGTTTTTTCAACGCAAAGACTTTGACGCCACGATAGAGAGGGAGAATAACATTTGATCGTTTTAAAAATATTTATGAATATACTTGACTGATAGATTAATGATGTCATAATGTTTTCATTTATAAAATTTGTTTCTTGAAATAAAATTCTTAAAAATTGGTCTTTTCTTAAACCAGCTCAGAGTAATGAACCCTCAACTTGAATTATACATTTTCCTCAAATCCCTTCAACAAATTACCGAAAAATCTCTTTTCTACTTTTACTACAAACACTTTAATTTCATTGGATTATTCTGATCTCTACTTGCTGATTGGCTCACTCACACAACGATACATTTTCCCTCAGTTTTTGACAAGAAAGCAATTTCAGACAATGAATGAGTAAATTTTAATTTTAATAACGATGCTAATAAAACTTGTCAATAATATCAAATTTAATCAAACTTTTCACTCATAGGAAAAAGTACGACATCCCCATTTTCATAATGAATTATACAAGGTATAAAGCATCAATGGAAAACTACTATTAGCTTTAATTCATACGTTATAATTAGATACATATATTTTTAAAATTAATTATCGTCAAAATTAAATTTCAATCAAAATTGTTCAAACGTTGTTTCTTTCTTTAACAAGCATTGATATCTAAATTAAATTTCCGCGAATGGATTTAATAAGCCGATAATTTTCAGTCACATGAAAACAACCAATGTGTATATTAATTCTGACAATTCATCCTTCAAATTAAAATCTCAAATCATAATAAACAAATCATTTCAATTATTTTGTTTCAAATAACTACCTTAAATAATTTATGTATTTTAGTGTTAATGATAAAGAGTTTAATTCATTTTCATTTATGAAAATAAAACATCAGAAATCTTATAGTCATGAACGGGTCAAAACTTCTAATTATTTACAAGAAAAAATAAGTACCATAAACATGTTAAAAATCTATTTTTACCATAAAAATTTCAACCAAGATATTTATTTTCATTAAGTTAAAACAGTTCAGAAACAGAGCGCCCGAAGTCTCTCAGTGACTGCAGCCACCTATTATGTCCAAAAAGGTTCCGTGTTAAAATAGTTTTAAAATAACGTGACTGTTGAAAATGAGAGAAAATCATTTAAATTTAGAAACAAAAGCTTCAACTCTAGGATCTAAGTTAAAAACAATAGTTTTATATAAAAATAAAGTGGGAAAAGAAAATGGTTTTAATTTTAGCAGAATTGTTCTCTTAGTAGTATATAAATGATAACTTCTCTTACGCTCAGTTGCTCATTTCGAGCTTAACTTAAATAACAGCTGACTAAAAATGAATAATATATTTTTACTATCTAAATAAAAATGTTGTTTTTTCGAAGCAATATTAAATTGTTTCTCTTTGTTGAAAGTCACATTTTAAAAGCTTTCTTCACAGGTTTAAATCTTGAAGGAAAACTTAATCGACGTAAAAAAACATTCCAACATTTGTTCTTTCGTAAGAGATCAAACATGTTAGTTTTTAGTTGATGACCCATAAAGTTCAAGCTATTCGTTTGGAAAAAATCCGTTTCATTAGAATAATCGTTTTATACAAACATAATTCGTATTATAGCAAAAAAATATTTCATTGTAGCCTGTAATCTGCTTTTCATCTATTGCAATATAAAAGGAACCTTTGAAGAAATTTCCCGAATTTCCGCTGTACAATTGAGCTCCATTCGACTTCTCTGAACATTTCTAAGACGGAAAATATATATCGTTGATTCACTGCCAAAGCAAATATCAAATGCAGGCAAAAACACGAAACGCGTGAAATTCAGTGTAAATATATATGAAACGATAACGCATGAAAAAAGACGAGATAGAGAAATTCTCGGTAAATCGGCTAATCGAATTCAGAAACCAAGGTGGCCTGTAAACGTCCACCAAGATTATCGCAACAAGATCCCGAACTGCGGCTATTTTCGAATACAACAGAGTATAGTAATCGCCTCAATACTATACGGTTTACGTCTTTACTGGTATTAACAAAACTTCGAGCATCAGTACGATCGATAAAGCGGTAACAACATTCACGAATCAAAATATTTACGTTTCGCCTGCCAATGTCAATTGAAAAGAAGAGATAATTGACTTTATAATAAAATATACAAAATTACGCGTGTCAAGATTGTTGGTCTTATATCATTTTTTGAATTATATTATATAGAGAAGAAAAAGTTAACGTGGTGAAGGTAATATAAATGTCGAGAAACAGAAGATATTAAATTGAAAACTAAAAAGACGTTAGAAATATTTTTTCTAACCTTGAAATGTTAAATAATTACATGTGAAGCTTGATAATAAAAATTTTACATTTTTTTATAAATGGAAACTATAAACAAGATATTAAATTATTTTTGTAATTTTGTTTCTTATTTCAATAGTAGTTCAATTTTATTTTTTTAAAATGATTTATGATTTATTAATTCCATTGCATTAATGATCTGCTTGTTAAATATTTTCAAAACTTTCTTACTTATTTGAAATTTTAATTATACTTTTCGAATTAATTTTTCGAATGATTTAACTGATGTTAATTTTTTGTTTATAGATTCAATCTATTTTACTACGAGCCCTAACTATAATATGATTGCATATGTAATTTTTTTACATTTTTCACTTTATTAATTAAATGCTATCTAATTTATATTTGATTCATAGAATAAACTTTTTCTAGATGTAGAAAACTACTTAAAAAATGAATTAATTATTAATTAATGTAAATTAATTAATGTAAAAAGATGATTTGGTTAGAATAAAATAAAAAAGTTACTTGAACTATATATTTATCAATAACCTTATATAATATTTTTGCTATGTTTTTACTCTATTCAAAAGTTTTATTTTTATATATATAGTAATATAAAGTATAATATACTTATTAAACGTAATTATTATAAGTAATAAATTTAATTTCTTAATTAATCTTTATTTAATCGAAAACATTTCGTTCGCATGAGTCACATTTACAATTGACCCAAAAACCGATTGTTAAATTTAGTCAAAGTTAAAGTATAAGTAACAGTTACGAATAATTCGATTTTACAATTTCATCTACTACATTTCCAGTTTTATTGGCTACAATAATCCTTAACCGTGTAAAACCAAAAAATACAACAAAGAGAGTGCAAAGAAAGACGTCTTCGGGTACGAAAGGGTTTATTAAATGATTAAAAATGAGCAACGCCATTGAGCTGATAAAACGAAATCGAAATTGTCGTTGAATGTAAAACTTGCTTTTCCCAGTTGCGTGATGTTATGCGTGAGATAATAACTTTATCTCAAGTCAAACCTACAAAGTCGACCGCGATGCATGCAACTGCAACTGACACTAGTAGAAGTCATATTTGCATGATAACGTCGAGAACTTGCGAAACTTGGAACTTGTGAGAAGAAACCATGACACTGCCTGAATTTTACACAAATTAATGTTAACAGAAATATACCTGCTTCATTTACAGCTTCTGCGAGAAATGCAACGCACATAAGGCGCCCGAGAATCCAACGACTGTCTCATAATTGGTGTAATTTATTGTTCGTCACACACTTACACGCTTACCTAGCTTAGTTTCACGGCAGAATTAGGAATCAAAAGTTCCAGAGTCTAATTGTCTCGTTAAAACACAGATTGCTTTTCATTATTTCATGCAATCAATATGAAAGATAGTTCTTTAGAGTCACATTTGGAAAGGCACAATTCCCTTTGAAATTCAGAACGACGAGAAACTACAAAAACGTTTTCCAGAATAAGTAACTTCACTGATTCCATAATTATGAATCGCTGGCCATTTAAACAGCACGATTTCATACGAAAAGTGTCTGCAAATGCGAATCGTTCCATTTTATTTAAATTACTTCATTGGAAGATTGAAATCAGTTTTTTTTGCGAAGCTGAAACTTTTTATAACAGAGCCCATCAAAGTAAAAAGTTTAAACAAGTAATTTCATCCAATTCAATCGTAGTTGATTGAACGAAACAATTAAATCAATGTATTCGTTGGATCCACATTTGAAAAGGCGATTGCGTCAAAATCGCTTTTTCTTAAGTCAACTTTTTTTGCGGACGTAGCGAGAGAATCGAAAATTCGTTGTACACTGGTTGGAATCCCGTAATCGTTGTGAAACAAGCTTAATTACAGAAGTCGTAATTCACAGGGTCCCTTCCAACTGCGATTTAGCAGTATCTTCAGTGACCGTAATCGCAATTACAGCCAGAACTCGTAAATTTGGTCTTTGTAATTATGATAATTTCGGCAATAAACGACCCCCTCTCGATCTGTAAAGTATTTAAAATGTGTCTGACTAAAGTTATGGTTTTTCACTCGAAATACAAATAACGCTTGTCTTAATGAGGACCAAAATATGCCTCATTATCTTTGACGTCAATTTCGAACGTTTATTTGACCGTGTATGTATAACCATTCCCTGAATTTTGAACGATATGTTGTAAGTGGAATAACGAGATACTTCGTTAATGAACGCGTCCTACCATTCATCATTCTACCGTTACACTCAAGTTAAAAGTGCAGTTTTATGATTGAAAAGTCAATCACCCGGACAGAAAAACTCCTGCCTCCGAATTATTCTCTTCCATTTGCTCAATTTTAGTTTTATGTTTTTCGCCAAAATAACTTCATCTAAACTGTCTGATCATTTCTATCTTTTGATTTTCTCACCGCAATTTTCTTATTCGTGATTCAGTTTGAAAAAGTGAAAAATTCTAACCTACTTCACTCACAACAATTTAATAACTCCATTCCATTATTCAAATGAAGAGTGATGAAATAGTTTACATTTACTATTTCAACAAATATTTTTCTT
>JABFQD010000494.1:0-25354 GCA_022817045.1 Psix sp. ZL-2020
TATTAGGAAAGGCCCAAATATTGATGAATAAAATATGAGGAACCAAGAAAATCCATTGAAGAGTCGAGAATCTAATGCATTGTTCTTAAAATTCTAATTAGAGCGCTATGTAATCTTTCTGATACCGAAATTCTGATTTTAGCCAGAAGAGCGCATCTTTCCTTCATTTCTATCGTTTGGGAGCTAGCAGAGACCGAGCCAAAAGAGTAACTTATTCATAGACGCCTACAAGAACTAAGGGCAATTGGGACTGCGTAGGCGTACCAATACTGCTCTTGCTAATTTCAAATTATCCAACTTAGAGTTGCATTCGCGAGTTTAGCGGTCGCAAATGAACTCGCAAACCACAACAATTCAAATGCACCAATTAACCAATAAGAGAAAATAGCCAATAGTCATACCAAGAATATAGTTAATGTAGTTGGAGTAACTTCTGACGAACCAAAAAGATATAAAGGCCCGTGGCGAATGAGCTCGCTCTCTCTTCTATAGCAGATTCAGTAGTGAAAGTATATTTTGTAGAGTGTTTCATTTTGACAGACAAATTCGGGCTTTGATATCTTGGACCTAATGAAAATTAAGATTTTTTATAGATATTTCGATAAATTGTTGAGTCTAATATTAGATTAAAACTATAATAAGTCATGAAATTTAAATTTTGAATATATTTATTATTTAAATTTATAATTTTCTTAAAATATAAATAATTATGTCTTCTAATTTTCATTATTTAAGACTTTCATTTTATTATATGTTTTCTTTATTGTATTCAAATTGTTCGGCTTCTTGATTTTTGCTTGGTATTGGAAATCGCTTACGACGACAGCGATGAGGAATCACGTTTTTTGTTGAGCTGCGGAAAAATTTATAGTTCGTTTCAAATGTTCGATATTTCAATATAAATACAATTATTTGATTTTTGCTTTGTATCTTATGATGATTCAAGAGAGGAAATCCGTATAAATCATTTTCAAGATTTTTTTTTCGTGTCAAAAATTAAAACCTATTTATTCATAGGTGATTAAGTATCCTTTAAAGAGTATAAACGAATCTTTTTCATTCAAAATTTTCAGCACTACTTCATCATAAATTAAAAATAATGTTATTACTTTTTTTGGTGTACAACAGGTGGGACAGATAGTTATCATTGAATAGCAAAAAAAAACAAGACGCTAGATAGTTTATGAAATATTATCGTCTATGAACCTCAAAAACTATAGAAAATGTCAATTTTGCACTAACTTAAACAATAAAATTAATATCTGTTTATTTTCAGATTTATTTGTTCATATAGTACAGTTTTTAATACCTTACATTTTGATAATAAAACATGTGGATACGATGAATGGTACTCTTTGTATTTGTCCTACCATTGTTGAAAATGCTGTTTTGAGAAAAACGCGTTCAAAGTTTCAGAAAAATATAATCATTATTTATTCATCTCTTACAGCTATTTTAATTCAATCGGCGATTCCAGGAGCATACAATAAACTTTCCTCATCCTCATAAGACTCATTTCGTTGTGTATTTTTGAGTCTCCGAGCTATATGAGCTTACTTGGTGCTGGCTTGCACTCAGCGGTCTTGTCTTGAAATTCGATGTTTCTTGTATTTTTCTGCAAAATCTTTGCATTGTTTGCCAATATTTATTTTTAATTCCACTATAATCTCCAACACTACGAAATAGCCTACACTGAATACCCTCACAGCAATAAAAGCGGCTGTTTCAACAACTTTTCCACCGGCATAAAGATGTTTCGGAGCTATGAGTTAAAACTTTCATTCGAATGTTTTGTATGTCCGCCTAGGCATCTAGTGAACAAATTTCTGGATCTTTCTTAATAAATAGGTTGAAGGTATTTTTTAGTATCTTCAAATATTACTCGGGGAGGATGCTTATAACCTGCCACTTCACCGTTAGTTTTGGCTTCTTGCCAAGAACACAAACTACCAGCGCCGGTCGGACATTTTTGATGTCTCGCTGTTTTATCGGTTGCACAATAATGGTACAATATTGCCATTATAGATTTCCTCATACTTACCACTGAGTCAATATTCCATCGTATTGTTAAACCAATATGTATACTTACTTTTTTTATCAACGTATTAGTCAGTTTTCCTCTTCCTCCGACGTTTTGGATTTCTTCAGGTTTCGTAGACGTGTTCCCATTTTTTTCCACATGACCAATGTATTCACTTTTCACGACCGGAAATCCTCATGGCCATGAGGATTTAAAAGTTTTTGAATCGCCATCACCAATGAAGCTCGTATATTTAACACCAAATGTTTTCTCAGACCTTGAAACCATTTCCTTAACAGAATCCACTTCCGTTTTGCCTGCTGAACCCGTATGATTCTCTAGACACTCTCCTTTATGATTTTCATATCATTCCGCATATTCAGCTGTTTCTTTTTTGTCGTTCTACAAATTGCACGCATTACGGAAACTGCACTTAACAATAAGATCTATCACTTTTCCCGTGGAATATGCGATGAGTGTCGTCACTCCAGTTAATGAATTATATCTGCATTTTTTCCACAATCCATCATCTGATACTTTTAAGTTGGTGGTCCCTCTGCCCTCTTTGATATGTGTTTTCATCTCCTTTTTTACGGCTTTTTTACAGATGAAGTCGTACACGATGCGCGCTGTTTCGTAAAGATGTTTTGTAAGTAAAGTGTATGATTGCTGAGAAATCCCTTGTTCAATATCCATCAACCCTCGAAGTATATTAATAGCTTCTCTTCCAAGGTCCAATATTCTCAGCAATTCTGCATTTGATTTCGTAACCATTTTCGATTAACAGGTCTGAGTAGATTTCCCTGTGACCGCCAACGCAAGGAACAACAAGTTTGAACCCGAGGCCCCGAAGCTGGAATCGTGTGGAAGTAATATCCTTTCTGCACTGTTTGCATTCTAACACACCTTGTGAAAAAGAAAATAAGTGAAAAATACAATGCTCCTATAGCAGATGTTAGAATTTGGTTGGATATCTTTTTTTGAAGCCGACTTCAACTTTGTGCCGTCTTCAGTATTTTGTTTACCTTCAACTGCGTGCTGATTACCGCAGAATTTTCTTCTACGTGGTTTCGAAGATTGTTCATACTTTTTCTTTTCCTCGTTCTTTTTTTTCTTGAACCTCTAGGATACATATTTGAAATTATCTTTGTGACAAAACTGGAAAGTAAATATAAACAAATTTGCATCATTTTGCAACTCAAAATAAAACGTCACTAAGAAGAACTGTAAATTTCAAAAAATTATGAGAACGAACTAAATATTAGCAGTAGAAAATAATAGATAACACCTAGATATACAATAAACAAGTTTTTCAACAAAATGTAACATCAGTTCTGTTTGTGATCATCCAGCGCTGTTCTTTAACGATGACATACAAGTATCAACTTGAGTGCCACCGGTAGGTGCTCATTTACCGATCAACAGTGTTGAATTTTGTGTATCTTTGTTATTATTTGGACTCTTTCTATAATATTTTGGATTTATGTTCTCAGATAGTTGAACTATTAATTTAGAAAAAAACTCAATTTTTCTTTACACGAATATTCCCCTTCAATTATCCTTTAAATGTTAATAAATTTTACGAACTTAAATTTTTAATGATATCAAACTGTGGTATGTTACATAATATACAACGCTTAACTCCTGTTTGATCATTTGGATCTGAATGACCTGTTTCGTAATGATTTCGAGGGCTGTTGTCATTAAATTCCCCGTCACATCGAGTGATGCCTTTTCTTCTAGCATCACGAATGTCAAGATTTTGGCACAACCTACAACCATATTTTCAATTGAAATGCATAGTACATTTAACATCGCACCTTGAAGTCGAATCAAATATACCTATGAATATAAGAAACTTTTTATCATACTCAAAGACATTTATATAATAATTGCAGCCCGTGTGATATAATTTGCAGCTTTCTTAAGCAAATAGAAAATTTATATTTTGTTTTTTTTTACCAAATCATAAAGCATTCAGTGAAACTTTATTTTTAAGTTGCAGATAAATTATTATTGTGCAAAAAATCAGATGCATAGAAAAAGTAAAACTTTTCAAAACAAGCACGCCAGCTGTTTTCTTACATGGTTTGCATTAATTTTCACTTTAAGTCGTTAAAGTAGAAAAATAATATTATATTTGTTAAAAATATTATTGATATTCATTAAGAGAACAAAATGATCTGTAATATGTATTGAAAATATATTTGTTCATATGCTATATTAATTCAATTAAATATATATGATGCTCCTCAAAAAAATATAAAAGAGTACATTCCTTGAGCACTAATAAAATACACAAATTCAGCTCTATTATGCTGAAAATGCAAGTTTCAAGCATTAAAAAGCATGATCTTGTATAAAACAGCACATTTTGAAATAGTAAAATAGTCTATAAGTCTATGAATGATATAATTTAAAAATTTAATTCGGCACGAAAAATTACTTTACAGTTTAGTTATATCTGTTATAAAATGTATAACATATATTTTGTCAAATTTATTAAATGACTCCAGTTTTACCTCATTCAAATTTTGTGAAGTTGTATAACTCGTTGTTTCAATTATCAATGTTTTTGAAGCATTTTGGCTGTCAAACAAATGCATTACTTAACATTATTATTGCTTTTGTTATTGAAATACTATCATGAAAACTTCAATATAATTACCTTCTGTTAAATTTCTACCTATGTAGGGTGTGTTTTAAGAATGTCTTCCAGCTTCCATGCAAAACGTGAAGTTTGTATGTTTATTGTCATTTAAACTGAACATTTTAACATATTAATCCTCGTCTATTAAAATGAATGTTTATGTTATGTTAATCGATGTAAGAAATTTAATATCAACTTAACTAAATATTATGAACTATATCTTCTTCCAAAAAATAACTAATGTATCAGCCCCACTGTATAATTCTGAGAAAGAAATGGTATATTCGTATTCATTGAAGAAAAGAACTCTTAATATTTATTCAATTGACGTAGTAAGAGGTATCCTTCCGCAAACATGAAATGCAGAGTCAATATAAAAGCAATTAAATATCATAACATTTAAGGTTTTAACTTGGCCTAATATTAGTTTAATTAATGAAATATTATTTTATGTATACTGACAATTTTCTTCAATGTCGTACAAAAGTTATTTCAACGAGGTCAGCTTCAATTGAGTTAAGAATACGCTGATAGACTTAATTTGAAATTCAGATCGTTTAAGGTTTGCACAATATGAGTGGTTAGCGCCAGCGTTTCAAGCTTGCGGAATCATATATGTGCTGCAGCCTTTTTAAGAATTTTAAATGTACCAGAATAAAGTCATAATTTCAAACATGTCTGCTGTAGTACTGATGTTTGTTAGTTTTGTTAGTTTGATTGTAAAGAAGCAAAAACCTTTATTTTGCAGACTAATTAATTACTTTACAATTTGTTTGAATATACTTAAAATAAACAAAGATTCCTGAATGTCTTCTTGCGATTTGTAAATTTTCAGATCATGTTATCTTGCAAATGTCTACTTCAAAATCTTCGTCATGAAAGCTATTTTATATCCATTTATAAACTCGACAGAAATATGTTCCGAGTTTCATTGGAACACAGCAATTAAATCAAATTTACAAGGATATTCAGTTCAAGGCGTTGCCTTATCCCATTTGAATGGAAATAGTATTAAGTGCATTCATGGACAGTTGATAAGAATTAAGTGATAATTTCTTTCAAGTATTGATGCGTGATCTAGTGATATTCTCGATAACTCAAAACTTTACTCAAATATTTTAGAAAAATCATGAATTCTTTACCTCAAAAATTTACTGTAGTTCAATGGCTCAACGAAGACGACCATGGGGTATATTCTTCTGATGTACTTTTAACTTGGATGAAAAACTTTGATTCAGCTGAATTTCATAAATGCCAAGATTACGTTGACGATACCAGCTACGTCAGTAAAGAGATTCTGACAAAGAACTGGATGGTAGCTGGTAATGTTATGACGAAATCGTCCTTAATGTAAATAGTATGTTGATATTTATTAAATATAAAAATTAAAGTTTTCTCACAAAAAATTTATTAATCTTTTGTTGTACAAGAAAAATTTAATCATTGAAAAAAATTGTTAAAGAAATAAATAGAATATAATAGAAATAAATAAAATATTAAATTATATGGAAATACATTTTTCGACTCCAAAAATAATATCTTCAATAGAAAATGTAGATCCTAGCAGTATGATTAATGTTTTAAACTGCAATATAATCAATTCTTCACAATTTATGAGAAAACTATATTTAATTCAGACGATTGAATTAATTTAACTCTATGATTATATGATCTATAAAATTATTACCACCACCACTATTCAAATTTCATAAAAGTTCGAATGTATTTTCAGCATTCGTGGAATTCAGGAAAATAATCTCACATTTGCAGGAAGCAGTTAAGAGAACGGAAACTCAACAAACAAATGAAGAATTTGATGACAATCCTGGACCATCACTGAATATTTTTATTCTTATAAACCTTTTTCAAGAATTTTATAGAATGAACATTATTTTTATTCTTAAAATAACGCATTAAATCTTTAGCACCAAATTTATCCTAGTCGTCTCATCAGACACCAGTTGCAGTGGCTTCATGTTTAAACTAAGACAAGTATGACGGCAATAGCAACAACGATACTTCTTGCAGCTTTACTCATGTCTGTAATAGCAGATCTCCAAGATTAAATTTATACTATATCTTTCTTGTATTAAAACTTTAAATAAATTAACCTTATTATTACAAGTAACGCATCTTAATGATGTGAAACATCGTTACTGAACGCATGAAAAAAATGTATTGTATGAAATTAAGGTATTCAAAAATACTTTTTTTGAATGAAAAATAATTATAAAATGATGTGTATTGTTTCAAAAATAAGGATGATAATAATCATATGTTATTCGTGAATACCTAACGCTATAGGAAATAAAATCAATCAGGTAAGATAAAGATAAAGGCGGAGAAAAGTTCGTAATTTTTAAAGCGGGCATATGTAGGGTACCTCACGAAAGAACGTGGGCGAGGTCATAACGGTACTACCGCTTCAAGTACCTGGCATTATCAGTTTCTTGCAAAAATAAGTATTGAACTTATAATTTTACATATGTATTTTTAATAGGTAAACAACTTTTTATATCACTTTCTTTTATAAATTATAACAAATTATTTAGCTTTCTATATTATCCAATTTTATTAACCAAACCTTCATTAAAATTATATAATTTCTAGATATTATTAGTTTCTCCTAAAAATTGACACATTCTTTGACACTACAATGCCAGAAAAAACTGCAAACATCGTCTTAAAATGTGTATTATAATATTGTTAATAAAGATCTTTTTAAAAAAATGAATTCATTATATGATTGTTATTGTATTCCAATAATATTCTAATCCCTTTATATTCCTATTTAAATGATTCAGTATAAATATTGAATTCTTTAATAATATTGAATATTGAATATTTATTAAGTCTTTTGATATTTAATACGGATAGATATGACTAAAATATGATCAAGATGAATCGTAAATCATTAAAAAAATTACAACTCCGAAAATTTATGTTAAAATAAAAAAATAAACCTTCAAAACATCTGAACTTTATCAAGATATATTATACAGGGTAGCGTATTTATACAAATACGCTTGGCAATTACATCGGGATTTTGTTATATATGGAGAGAGTATTCTCACAATATTACATCACTATAAGTTCCACCCGTACCACATATCTCTGCATTAAGAACCGCATGGCGATGATTTCCGTAATAGAATAATATTTTATGAATGGGCACGTCAGCGAATAGAAACAAACCAATTCCTTTGCTGATGTATTATTTTCAGACAAGTGTACATTCACAAATCATGGTGGCGTATCAACATAATATGTATGTATTGGAGTGTTGAGAATCTCCATTGGTTACGACAAGTTGAATATCAACGTCCGTGGTCAGTTAACGTTCGGTGTGGAATTATTGATGGAAAATTAATTGATCCTTACTTCATTTAAGATCATTCAAATAGAGAGAAATATCGACAACTTTTGGAAGAATCACTTCTCATACTACTTGAACATGTTACCTTGAACATTCGACAAAGTATTCAGCAAGATGGTTGTCCAGCGCATTCCTCGAATGTAGCACAGGAAGTATTAAACCATAATTATAATAGACCGTGGATTAAAAGAGATGGCCTAAAGCACTGATCTGCCACGTCGCCCGATTTAACATCACCTGACTTTTTTTGGGATTACCTGAAAGATAAAGTTTATCAGAAAGTTCCAATAGATCATGAAAATATGAAACAACGCAATCCGCTTCGGTCCTGTGTATAATAATTTCACAACAGAATGAATAAGTGCATTGAAGATAAAGGTGGAATTTTCGAACATTTATCATAATTCATTGAATAGTGAGAGGCAAGGGGACTCACTTAAAACAAACACTCTGTGGGGACATTATTCTACTACGTCCGAGTCGTTGTTCCTGGGTGACGCTAATCGTAGTTTTTTTTTTCATTTAAAGACACAATTTTGTAGTGTTATTTATCTTCAGAATTCACGATCAAATTTTCTTGTTGCCCGTATTCAATTTAAAAAGATAAGTCATTGAATTAAACAATCTAATGTTAAACATATAGTAAACGTAGAACTTTTTGACTATTAATTTTGGTATAATATTGTAGCAATATAAAAATATTCGAATTAAGTGTATTAAAATCAAAATATTGACAAATAGTTTTCTTAAAAATTATGATTTTTACATTTATTAAATTTTGAATTTCATGTTATCTTAATTTTTTACTTTTTTTTTGTTATTTATGATCGTAATAAATAAACTGTATCTATTATTTTATTTTTTCAGCGATTGCATAATAAAACAAAAGAGTGTCACGAAATACTAAGCGTCGTGAAAAAATGAATTCACATCGGTTAGTTCAGCAAACAATAATATTTTAGAAACTTTTTGTCTTCTCTGGATGAAGAACTTTTCTATCGAGTCAATGGGATAAGCCCTGGTTAGTCACTCAAAATCTAATAAACATAGGGAACGTCCAAACGTAGCAGCTACATCATCGAGCTTTTCACAATTCTTGAGGCCTAAAACATCATCAAAATCTTGCGCCCTTGTCGATAATTCATCGGTTACAAACAAAACAACTTTCGTAAATCCACAACCAGCTACTTCATCTGATTAGAAAGTTAGTTATTATTATAATATTCAACTTCATGCATATAAAATATATACAACAAACTAGCATTAGATTTTTTCCAGACTGACAGTGGTTTTTTGCTGGAAACTTCTTTATCCAATACTCAATCATATCTTAAGATTTACAATCTTCAGCAGTATTTGATGAAAAAAAACACAATGCCAGAAAAAATGTGGTGCCTCGGGACAGTTATTTCTCATGATTCTCTTCGTGCATTACAGAGCAATATACATTTTTGAAGCCATGTTTACTGAAATTGAAGAAGTTCAGCAACTTATCAGCAAATCAACAATCAGCTATACTATTATTTGTGTATTAAGGTCTTTTTTTAAAAAGGAATTGGAAATTAAAATAGTAAAATGTGACTTTTATGTTTGCGTATTCGACAAGAGCTTCAATAAAGTAGCTCAGAAACAGCAGATAGATGTGGACATTCTCTTCTGGGACGAAGACAAAAACGAGGTCTGCACGAGGTATCTGACAGCTGCTTTTTGACTTGCCAATGCAGAAGCATTACGTGAGACATTTCAGTCATCAACAAGAAATTTAACTCCTCAAAAAATCATTTCAATTTGGACGACCCAAATGTTAATCTGAAGTGTCTCAAGTTATTTAAAAAAAGGATCAAGACGAAGAAGAAAGATATATGTCCAGGCATAGCCATCTTACATTAACAAGTTACTGCGATAATACATTTTCATATTAGGTCATTTAAACCCGAGTGTCAAAATACAATAACAGATTTATATTCAGCAAGTCAAAAACCTTCAAGAAGGTTATCCCAAATCATAATTAACCAAATCATACATTTACCGAAATCAGTCCAGGAGAGATATTTTGAATAATGTTATGATTAAAAAATTTACGAAAATAACAAAATTAAAAAGCTAACTCGTATTATTTTAACTACTGAACTTTTTACTATTTCAATAAAACCGTTAAAAAAATTTCTAACGCGCTCTGTTATAATGTATGCAGACAAATATTGATCATTTTAGAAATATGATTTTTTATCAGTATTGAGTTCAACTCTAATTCTATGTCAGATGTTGTAGGGTACTAACATTCAATAATGGTAAATTCTTATTTAATTTATATTAAAACTCAGACCTTGTGAAATACTGTATAACCTACTATTGGAAAATCTATTAAATTATTATAATTTAATAAGTTTTTTTTCAATTTAGTAAATTTAATCTACAACATTTCATTCAATTTCAATATGCAGATACATCAATGATCTATAAAATGAGAAGAATCTTACAGATTGCATAAAAACACAAATTTGTTTTACTATACTATATTAGATAAAACAAGTTGAAAACAATTTCCAAGAAACATAATAACTAAGAGCTTCCAGTATACAGCTAATCCGTCTTTAAGACCAAAATTTTGGTTTCTTTCCGCACGTTTACATAAAAATTTATAATTCAGTTTTAAGTTCATAAAAACCGTATATCTTCACTTGATAAATAACGTCATAGAAGTAAAATGATTGCAATTAACATACATAAATATTACAATAAAGGTATAGTGTAAACATAATTTTCTTACTTTTCCTATTTGCATGTAAATTAATCAGTCTCATTGTTTATGAACAAACTTTTCTATATATCTATATAATCACTTAATCTGAAAAAAATCAGTATTATGACCATAATTGTTGTGAAAAGGCCGTGACCGCTATGTTTTCAATATTAGTAGCATATAGTAACAGACGGAATGCCAGTACTGCTGAAAACCAGAGATGAAAGGAGATTGCTCATGCAAGCCTAAGATTCTTGACATGAAACAGTGCCCTCTAAAACATCAATTACGTCGACGGAAACTTTGAGCAACTGTTTATGCCGGAAAACTGTCGAGTTGGGGAGTTGCACCGCAGTTGAGTTTGTTCGAGTCTGCGCGAAAATCTAACAGGCTTTTCGATGAGCTTCGGACCAGAGAATTGAAAATGCTAGTGAACGCCAGGCATTTTTTACCTGAGTTCCTTCGCCAGTCATATCTTTCTTAGAAAGAAGATTTTTAGATAAATTCGATGTTCCATTAACTTTGAAAGAAAGGTTTTCAAATAGTTTTTATAATTTGAAGATTAATTTATCATAAAGCCATGTAAATGTCATTTAAAAAATACACGCTTTAAATGTTGTTTCTACATAATAATTAATTCTTCATATTATGAATTGATGTTGAAGTTATTAACTTTTGAATTAATCGATCCTTCAATACAACTGCATCAAAATATGAAAAAAAATTTGAAATCTTCTTCAAATTCGGTTATAGTACAACCACCTTAAATAGAAGACATAACAACAAATTGTACACATGAAAACAATCT
This sequence comes from Psix sp. ZL-2020, assembly GCA_022817045.1. Taxonomy (NCBI): domain Eukaryota; kingdom Metazoa; phylum Arthropoda; class Insecta; order Hymenoptera; family Scelionidae; genus Psix; species Psix sp. ZL-2020. The sequence goes on from JABFQD010000494.1 coordinate 11,598, forward strand.
TTATAAATAACAAAAAAAATAAAAATTTTTTTAATGAATTATTGTTTTTATTGACAAAAGCAAGACCTTGTCTGATTTCTCATATCTAAAGAAATAAAAGCCAGTTTAGTTTAATGTAAACGGAGCATTCTTCTTAAGAAATTTACGACTAGCGAACGAACTCAGGTGAAAAATGCAGGCGAACGAATTCAGACGAACGAACTCAGGCGTTTGCTAATATCTTTCATTCTTTGCTCCAAAGCTCATCAAAAATTCCGTTTAATTTTTGTAGACACTCAAACCTCAACTGTAGTGCAACTGCACAACCCGATCGTTTACTGGCATAAAAAGTCGCTCAAAGCTTACGTCAACGTTATAGTAAGCACTGTTTCGCGTCATAAATTTTAGGCCTGCGTGAACATTCTCCTCTTATCTTTGTCGGAATACTCAAGTATTTCAACAGTCAGAGTTCCTCGCTCTAACTTGAATGCACATGATTCCTGCTTCCCCTCTCTAATATTTTCACTTTTTAACTCAACTGGATTCAAATCCAGTTGAGCTTGCCGCACCATTCTTCTCTTACTACTAATTGTAATACATTTGGATTAAGAGTAAGCCTGCGAATCGAGCGAAACTATTCTTTCCTGCACATTAAAGATAAGCGTCAAAGGTTACAATTGAACTGTAAACGAGCTGAAGCCAGTTGATGATTCAGTCAAGTTTTCCTTCCATTAGCATTTATTGAGTGTAATTATCGGAATAATTGTATGAAATTTAGTAAGATTGTGTCAAAGCATGTTAATTAACTGTTCCGAAATAAAAAGACTGAAAATATTGTTAACAATTGATACTTATTTTAAGCGTAAAGTGTAAGCTATTGCTCAATGATAGCTCTTCAGAGGTAGCGATGTATAACGTTATTAACCTCTTAAAAACCTCTAAAAAACATATTGGTCAGATCCAGTATGTGTTATGTTACCGAAGCGCTTTAATCTGATATCTAAGAATCCGTGGGTGTCTGTTTACATCTTCGCATACTTTCGGCCAATTGTTCCATTTGGTGTGATTTATTTAGCAGCTTTTTTTATTAAATTAATGCGATTTGAACCCTGCTCCGTCCATCTGAATCTCAGACACTGCCTTCTAAGTTCAGCGATTATCGTAGACCACCAATATAGAGGTGGCTTTCGATGATGTCGCGCTGTCTGTGACATAAATACATCACACTCTGAAGCCGTTGATCAAGACATTTTGGAACTGGTCTCTCAAAATGATTCAGGTTCCATTTACGAGTTTTGTGTGTAAGAGATAATTGGATGTGGTTCTTTAATGACTACAGCGGACGTAATGCTCTGGTGAACACAACCAATGTAAGACTCCAGTACTCTCCAATTCATTACTTTAGGGTATAGGCCTTGTAAAGCTAGCGTATATGCTACCCAGTGTCTAGGGTAGATTTAAGACAACCAGGTCAGCGATAAGTAGTGTTGAAGCCATTATTAAGTACCAAGAACCCAAGATGGCTTGCCATTTCGACAATATACCCTCTGCATTAACTTCAACATTGTCGATTTTCATATTTAGAGCGAAATGAAAACTTAAGTATATCATCCCACGAAACCATTGTCAGCTCCATGTCCAGATTTTGTGTGCCTAATTATGTCAAGGCTCCGAATTACCGAGGTACCATGCCGATCTCGAAACTAGTGAGGTGGGTTTTGGTTTCTATACTGCTCGCTAATCAATAAATGGTCTGCTCGGTTTTTTAAGACGACTTGATGTAGTAGATGGTCAACAGTCCATCTACAATTTATGTTTATCTGAAAAACTTGCATCAGTATGAGTTTTTTGTAGCCTCCTCCAGAGCTGCCTGATATATCGGGCAACATCTCAAATTCACTGCATGGTCCAAGCTTTGCAGTCACAAGCTTTATGCTTTCACCTGCCACACCGATAGGAACACCTGTTTCTGTCTGGATCTAGGCACGCACGAGAGGCATGTTCGTACTCCAGGCATCTATAGTAGCATATCACTTTTACTCTTTGTCTCATACGGCAAGAGACCAAGCAAATTTGTATTTTGTCCTTCACCATAAATACCTTCAATTGGTCTTTGTTTGTTGCCCTTGAATCAAATGTTAGTCACTTTTTCCACAGTGGTAACTGCATCGAGGTTTCACATCTTGATTGTCTGGCGATCCACGAGCCTTTTAATTCAGGTATTCCTTCTGAGAATGCTCTGAAACTCTTTAGAAAAGAGGGAGTAATCACCTGATTTTCTGTCAAGTTCTACAAGAACAAGGCCTAACTGGGACTGTCTGAAAAATTTGATGTCTATTGCAGTGTCCGCAGAGACGGCTTCTTAACACATCTCGCGTAACACTTCGGCAAAGGATACCAATCTTACTTAGGTTAGATAAGCAGTACTGTCTCTCGCTGTCGCCTCTTCCGTTTCTCGTTTTCAATTTATATTTTAGGGAGACCTGCAGTCGCATCAGATCTTCTTGGAGGACTAGAGGCCGTTCTTTTCCGACTTGAATGGCCAGAAAGAGTTTCCTGTTTTGCATCTAGGGAGTGTATCGGGCTCGTTACTACAAAAGTCGTTAGGCGTTACGAATTCACGAGGGTTATATCTCAGAGTATTCCATCCAGTTCGACAACTCTATTCTTAACATCCACGGAGATGATTTTCTGTCACTCTAGCGTTTTCATAATGTTTTTGATAATTTTCTGGCCTTTGGTGATCATTATCACCATATCCGAAGGTCTCGTCATATTTGTCACGAAGTTATCTCCGTCAGTAGTCCTTCATCTACCCTCCCCAAGCAAATTAAGTTCCGAGGAGTTTCTATTTATTTTTATCGCCTGATCAAAAAATTTTGTATTGCCATACGTTTATTTGTTACTTCAGAGCCTTAAACCATTTCCGCATGCGGTTACTTTCAGATGTGGGGTGATCACGGTCATAGCTACCCACATGACTACAATCGCTTCTAGCTATTGAAGCGGAATGTCTTAACTATTCCGACCATGTACCTGCACCCATTACAAGCTTTTTGGTACTCTTTTGGAAGCGGTACATCAATTCCAGAAGTCTCCATAGTATGCGCTTGGTACGGATCATATAAAATATCTCTTTCGGGCAGCGTCACCGTACTCGCTACATAGCTTTGTTCCATAGTTTGTTCGAGTTTTTCTTCTCTGGAAGTTACGTCCAATCCACAAGAAAGCGGTTACTAAAGCACTTATTGGCAAACGGTGCACACACACTCCGTCGTGATTTTTCTTCGAGCCAACAACATTTTTATTCTGAAAATATAATCTAGCAATTATATTTTGGCGGTTACGTGCTCTGCGTCCACCGCTGCTTGATCCACGGCAGTTTATTCAACGAGGGAAAAAAATCCCCGTTTAGTCTCACTTATAGTAGAACTGAGAGGAAAAATAATTTAAAAATAATATATTTAATAATTATAATAATATAATGATAATTTATAAATAATAACAAGTATATAATTTAAGAGTAATATATAATATATAATAATGAAAAAGTAATTTCAAACATTTTATTATTTTAATTTAAACGATAATACTTTAATTTTCCTAAATAAAAATACGATCATTCTTAGATTTTCATTTCACAAACCTTGTTTTTAATGATATCAATACCATCCGTTCATCAATTATTACAATTTTTTTGAATATTTTCATCGAAAAAATTGTTTCCCTCTTAATTATACTTCCGGAGACTTGGTGAAGGTGGAAATTTATATTGTACCAAATAAAGTTTTTTGCATAGAATACGAGTCAGCAATAATGATGGACAATGCGGGGTCCAGTCAAACCGACAACCTGAACTTGGGCGGTGACCTGTGGGTCAAGACTTGTGCCTTAACAATGAGATGTCCGCCGATTGGACGTGGCTTGACTAATTAGATGTTTTCGTCTCCTACTATCAATTGAATTTGTAATGTAAATTGTAAGTAGTGACAGTATGGGCGGTTATAAAGATCTGTAGTCGGAGCGAAAAGTGTGATCCTTCTGTCTGTCTTTTTTGAGTCTTTTAAGCGTCAAATCAAGCTGAGTTTAATTTAAAAGTGACTATTTCCGTTGTTACCATTTCTACACCGTCATGTCTAAGAAACTTTTATTAAATATATTGATACATTACTAATATTTACTATAATATTTAAATCATTATTTTTATTCTTTTTATTCAAATTATTCGAAATTCCTTTTGAAAGAAATAATTGTTTTGTAACTAAAATTTGTTAATCGTTTGCGAGTATAAGGTATACTGAACAATTTTAATATGATCACTTTCCATACGCTAAGAAATATTTAACCCTCGTTATGATTGCCTCATTGACACGAAATTTGAATTTCGAATATAAACCATTTTTTCTCATACAGTGCATTTACTTGAATCGATTTTTCAAGCTAGTCGTATTCTTCAGGTATTGAATACTTACACTAGAGTTTGCAATCGCGTTTATGAAAAATTTATCTAATCGGCAGAATTTCAATTTCCCATTTCTGGTTTTTATTGTTACATTGCACAAAGGTAACGACAATCAAAAATGTTGTTTCACGCATCCTAAGATTAAAGCAAATAATGAACGAAATATCACCTTAGCTCATTAGAATCAATTATTGATCAATTTGGAGTTGTTAACATTTGAAATTTTTACAATATTTTCCAATGATTCTCCCAAGGAAATTGAAATTACGCGAAACACAACAAATTTCGAAGGGCCAATGAATAAATTTACATTCAACAATTCAACTGAAAAATTGTTGAAAGCGCTTGTGCAAAGCGCTGGTTTCAATTTGGTTAATTTTTTAAATAAACAAAACCGACAAATTTTGCTGCCAAGATTAACGGCCAACTAATGTGAAAAATAACGAAATAAAATAATAGAAAAGAATCGCAAATATAGTCTTTCGACACGAAAGATGAAGAAAACATACGTCAAAAATAATTGGACTAAAAATTCCGAAATTAGAATCAGCTGATCTACTGCAAACACTGATGAGACATTTTAAAATTAAAGGAAAAATCGCTCCAAATCAAAATATAATTTTAACTCAGCCTATGAGCTTGAGAAGCACCGATAACCGATCGGTGCGACAAACAAAGACAGACCAAACCAAAACAAAGCGCACCGTTCGTGCTAAAATAAAATTTAATTGTAAAGTTTGAATTTTTAATAGTTGTGGGGAGTCGTTTATCAATCACACTTCAACCATGTGCGGATTTTACAAGCCAAACAGATGCTTCATCGGCGGAAAACACAAGCTACATACAAATAAAATGTTAAAATAAAATATCGTCAAAATGAAAGAAACCAATACAAACATCAAAGTCAAACTCTTTCTTCTCTAAATGATGTGAAGGAACACCGACCGCTACGAGACCCACGGTGGTGCAGATAAGACGAAATTTCTGGACAGGTCAGACGCGTATCTGATCCCGAACAGAAATCAAATTGTAAAAATAGACATGATTTGTTCACTTTAGATTTTTTAAAATAGTCTTAAAGGTACAAATTTCATTTTGTTCAAATTGTTTTTTAATCCGAAAATTGAATTTTCAATAATATATCAATATATTATTATATTAATATAATAATATTAATATAAATTCCAAATCAAGGAATAAGTTCGAGAAAATACACTTTCCAAAAAATTCAAATGAAGAAAAAGAAAAAATTGTTAAAAATTGAGTTGCAGGTTTTGTACAGTGTTTCGATATGCATATGAACGCCTTATCGCCACTCTTATGTTTTGATGCTTGTGATAAAGACTTGTTTCGTGCCCGATATTTTGATTCTGTCGACGTGGGCAATCATTGGAGAAATTCAAAAATACGTTTAGTTTTTAGAAAGAGACATCGCCGGCAGCACAATTACAATAGCTCGCACCGCTCAATACAATAGTCAAATTTTTCCGTTACGCATCGTTTACGACAACCTAACTGTACGGTCCCTGACCGGTGTGTAATTGTTAATTAATAAAAAATTAAAATCTAAAGTGAGTAGTTTTTTGAGAAAGGTGCCAGGAGCGATTCATTCAGTCACGGTGTGTGACCTGGTGCACGGAACCACGCACGCGGACCCGGGTGGAAATCGACGAACTCGTCCCCCGTATTACGCAAACATACAGCCTTAGGAAATACTTCAAAACTTCATTAAAACATATATTTGGCTCGTGTTGAGTAAAATAATCATGTTTAATTTTTGTCAAAATTTAAAACAATTAACTGATATTTTCAAAAATGAATCTTCGATGTACTTACGTTTTACGCAGTAGACACGCGTAGCAAGATCAACAACAATACCGTTTCGTCAGAAGACAATATATTAAATTGTGTACAATAAAATTTAATTTTATCAATTCAAAATTTAATGCAATATTGCATATGAACAATGAAATTGTATTAGAAACATAAATTTGATTTTATCGAATCATAAGAATGTAACCAAATGATCTTCAATTACACCGATAATGAATTAATAATACGCAAAATATCAAAGTGTGAATTAAGTATAAAATTATTAAATAAATAAATTAAAATTGACGCATTATTCTTCACATTGCAAATGCTAACCAACATCAACTGTCAAAACTCGTTCCATCCAAATTCCAAAATAAAGTTGCTGCATCAAACCAAATTCGATACAAATTCCAGAAAATGATGTAAGACCTGTTGTCGTAATTACAAATCGGAGAAAACTTAACTAACTAAAAAAGAAGTAATTTCAATAAATTGCAGTTCTTTTTGATTTTTAGAAAAGAGTGAGAATTTTATTTGTGGGTAAATTATGAACACTAATATAGATATATTTAGTTTAAAAAAGATACTAAAAATGCGGAAAACCACAAAAATAGTCCATGTCAAACAAAGTGACAAATAAAAACTAAATTATATCGGGCCTTGAGTTACATAAATTTCATTAGTTTTTCATCAAAATGTGGTCTGAGTCACGTCCGTTGCGCAGAAATTGATTAATCACTTGATTAATTCTTCTCGATGTTTTTAATTTCGGATGACCAAATGTTGTCGCTTGAGAAATCTAAAGAATATTACGGCTTGTATTATGAAGTTGTATTCTCACGTTGTTTTAAAAGTTACTATCTTATTTTGGCAGTAGTCAACATTTTTCCTCGTTTGTGTGGCTTTATTCTTCAAAATTCTACAGAAATTCATAATATTCCGTGACACTTAATTTCCACGTTATTTTTCTCTTTTTAGACAAAAAATCCGATTTCGGAATCTAGACAAAAATAAGAACATTCGCTTAAATATGAGTCTATATTCAAGATTTAAATCTTGTTTCAAGATTATGCCTGATGTATCATGTCAAACAAGATTCGTCTAACTTCTAGAAACATCCGTCAATATTTTTCGTGAAATAAAGCAAAATGCATTTTGCTAGCATATTTATTTATAGCGTATATATATATTATAGTACGTGGGTCCTACAAATTGTAGGACAATATTTTAAATAACTAATAAAATTCCAAAGTGTATTTTTAAAATAAATTATGTTCAATAATTATTTTATCATACATGACAAGATATGTTTAAATCAGTTTTAATATCTGTGCATAAAACCAATCTTATACGTCTAGGATCTAGGATAGATGTATATATGCTACTTCACAACAGCACTTTACAAAAAATATTATTTTCAATTATCACTTTTTACAAATGCACTCATTAAAGAATAATGTAAGACAAAATGAAATTTTACTCTTATGAGCATTACTAAATTTACTGTTTTTTTCAGAGTTTCATTTACCACGAAATGAATCACCCTAATTTCACTGATTTTAAGCAATGTGTGACCTTCGGATCTTTTAAAACGACATTAGAAGAAAACATTTATAATGCTTTTTCTGCACTAGCCATGTATGTGATTCAAATAATAATAATTTGTGTAGTATATACGATGATTCTTTGGGAAATAAGTAATAAAACACAAGAGACCAGACAAGGCAAGCAATGATTTTTGTTTTGAATATGATAAATATTTTTTATAGAAATAAAATATATTTGTCTTTCAGTCATGTATGAAAAATTATAAATATCTGTTATACATATTTTTATGTTTCTAGTTCAAAGAACGCACAAATTATATAATTCAATAATAACCATAAATGAAAGTATTTAATAAATAGTTATCAATAAAATTGAGATATTTTAAATAATAAAATAATTTACAATATTTTAACATTTTTATATTATATATATTAATATTTAAGTAAAATATTTTAACTTAAAAGTTAAACGCAGTGAATTTTTATCTAAAACACAGAAGTTGTTGAAGCAACTATTCATCTGTCAATCAAAAAAAAAATCTAATATATATAATCAATAAAGTCATGTGAATTTGTTGTTTTCTGCTAAACTATGACAAAATGATTTATGTATTTCTTGCATTTGTATATTCAACACTGTTACAAAAAAGAAAATCTTTGAAATGATTCGTATAAACTAAAAATAGATTATAAACGGTCTTACGAATAAAAAAATGTACATTACAAAACGGTTGAACGGTTTCTTCCAATATTTAATATATTACATTTATATATAATTTATATTTACTCTCAGACATGACAAGTAAAACGAACAACTTTGCAAACTTTTCGATACTGTTAAGATAAATACTTCCACCGCGATTTCTAGTATTCATTTAATACAAATATTTACATTTCATTTAACATGTATGTTATATAAGATTAAAAATTTATTAAGATTTAAAAAATTGAGTAACTAAATATTTTAACTAAATTGTCACCCTAATAATAGCAAAATTATTTTTAATTGATAATATGGAATATTTGATGTATTTATTATTGTGTATGTATTTTATATTTTTTTTGTATGAAATACTATCAATACAAATGTTTATTATTTTCAGGTCTTATACCAGCTAGAGATTCTAAGTTACCTAATACGGAAAATCAAAAACCCGTAAAATTAAATTTAAGATGTTCAAATATGTCAAAAATAGAAAGGGCAAGAGTGAAGACGTTGAAAATGACAATCTCAATAGTTGTAGTTTTTATAATTTGTTGGACTCCTTACGGCGTTATGTCTTTATGGTAGGTATTCTATAAATAAGTTATCATTATTATTTGTTCAATATTATTTAATTGTGTTGAATTAAAAAGAAATTTTTCATGATATGAAAACTAAAAACTCAAATTATGTTTCCATTATACTTGAAATCTCTAAATCGAAATGATTTATAGTGGAAATCTAGTTAAATTGATATTTTGGAATTGTCTTTGAATTCAAAGAAAATGCTTACATAACCGGCATGATGCCTTGAAATTTATTTGAAAAAATTGTATCCTTTTATATTCAAGTTCAAAAATATACGTAAAAATATGGGCAGCGCGATTTTAACCGATAAAATTATAAAAAATTAATAATTTTTTTTTTTTTTGGTTGGGGAAAATGCGTTATGCACACTGACTACTAGGCGCGTTCTTTCGTACAGTGACATGGGACTCGCACCCACTAAAAACCACCAACCTGCGCGTCTGGCTTTAATCTATCTCGGAACCGTTCAAACATTACATCGAGATAGAGCCACATCTTTGCCTTCTCAGGGCACATCGTCAATTCATTTCGAAGCTATCGCCTATGTCAAATTATGTAACCGACGTTACAATCGATTCGCATGGCTAAAAAAAAACTATGACCTTTCACGAAGTTCCATATCATTTTTCTTGGCACGCAAGAGATTTTCGACATACGCAGACACGACGTATGTCTCGTGTGTCTCGAGTTGGTCCTCTACTTCGCTTCTCCTCTGGGTCATATGCACGCAGGTGAAGAAGGTGTGTTGGACATCGTCGATCTCGTCGCAGTATATGCACGTGGAGCTGTCCACTTTGGTCATTCTGAACAGATACTGATAAAAGTACCCGTGGCCTGTCAGAAGCTGGGTCAGATAGTAAGAAACTTCACCATGTTGGCGGTTGACCCATGAATCCAGACGTGGAATCAGCCTTTTCGTCCATCTGCCTCGCGTCTCCTCTGTCCAGCGCTGCTGCCATTTTTCCATCTTGCGGGAGCGAGCTTCCGATTTGGCTTGTTCTCGTCCGAGGAGTCCAGTGTTTTGCCAAGCTTCCTGTCGTTCCAAGGCGAGGAGGTCTATCGGCGCCGCCGAAGCCACGACCAGTGCTGCAGGCTCTGATACCGTGCGATAAGCGGAAATGATCTGTAGGGCACCTCTGCGTTGTATACTGGCGATCCGTTTCCGGTAACATTCCTTTTCAAGAGCCTGAACCCAGATTTTTGCTCCGTAGAGCAGGACTGATTGTACAGTCGCCATTAAGAGGCGACATTTACTTGGCTTTGGTCCAGGGACGTTGGCCATCAGCCTACTAAGTGCAGTGGTGATCCTGGAGGCCTTGTTTGTCACCCGCTGGATTGGTGGTCAAAACGTAAGTTTGGAATCCAGCGTCACACCTAGGTAGTTCAAGCTCGAGCTAGTCGTTACAATCGTTTCTCCAAGCTGTACAGGTAGAATCGTGTCAATCTGTTTTCTCGAGATCATCAAAATCTCGATCTCCGCAACTGCTAAGGCCAGGCAATGTTCTTCCATTCAAGAACAATCGCGGCACATTACCTGGTTTAGCTTGAGTTGGGCAAGCTCTAGAGTGCGTGCCACAATGAGTACTGCTACATCGTCGGCATATCCAACCAATGTAGTGTTCTGTAACATCTGCAGACACAGCAGGTCGTCGTATGCGGCATTCCATAGGTCCAGGCCAAGTATCGAGCCTTGTGCGGCGCCAGCGGTCAGTCGTTTCCTACGAAGTCCTTCGTCGGTGTCGCATTGGATATCGCGTTCTCGTAGGTAATTCTCCTGGGATCCTGAATCTTGATCTAAGAGCGTAATGGGCGTCGCGCCAACTCATAGAGTTAAAGGCGTTCTTTACATCCAGAGTGACCAGGAGGGTAACCATCCGGGAGAAATAGTTCCCTGTTTGCGCCTGTTCTGCTGTCTCGATAACCGTATGCACTGCATCAAGTGTGCTGTGTCTTTTGCGGAAACCATGCTGTTGTGCGGAGAGATCTCCAGCTTCTCGGATAGCCGCAAAAATTCGTGGCTGTAGGAACTATTCCAAAACCTTTGCGGCTGTATCGAGCATACACAAGGGACGGAAAGAAGACTTCAAGTTTCCGCTTATCTTGGGTTTGCTAATAAGAACCAGCCTTGCAATTTTCCATCGCGCGCAGAATGTGCCCCATATTAGGCAGCTGTTGTACATGTCCAGGAGGAGCTGTGGACATGCGCCAGCTATCGCCTTCAGCGCCTCAGCAGGTATACCGTCTGGTTCTGGTACCTTCTTATTCTTAAGAGAATTGATCGCCCTTATTAGCTCCTCCGCAGTAAAGAGAGGAATATTTTCCACGTCCACTGCGTCGAGTTCCGGTGTTCTTTCCGGGTGGTCAGGAAAGAGCGTCGCTGCTATTTCCTCCATCGTGCATGAGTCCATCGTTGAGCTGGTCAGAGCGCCCAGCTTTTTAGTCACGATCTTGTAGCCAAGGCCCCAAGGGTCGTTATCGATGTCCTCAATTATGGATCACCACTTGCCCTGTTTACTCCTTTTTATTGCAGCGCGGAGTTGTTTCTACGCTGTCCTATATTCGACGGATCGCATAGTGGCTTCAGGTCTCGCCTGGGCTCGTCTCCGAAGACGAAGACATATCCGTCTCAGGTCTGCAATTCTCGGTGTCCACCAATAAGCTGTGTCTCCTGCGAGTCACAGAGACATTACACGCTTCTGCCAAAAGTCGCATGGTGTGATTTGCGCGTGATTCCGCAGCTTCACGAACATCGGGTCTTCGGCCCCTATTCGCGGTGGACTGTATCCCTCGGTGTAGGCTTACAGCAAGTCTTTCCTCGTCTATTGTGGAAGTGTTTCACGAAGGTGGTCTGCATATGTCGGGTTTCTGAATACGTGGCCTGTCTCGTAACACATTGAAAGTGATATACTGGTGATCGCTCCCAGTATAATCCTCGATGACTTTCCATTTTATAATTTTCCCCAAGATTGTCTCCAATGCAAAGGTGATGTCCGGGATCGTCTGTCGGTACCCGGGTCTGCGGAATGTAGACGTGCGTCCGGTATTTACTACCGTCAGCGCGGCTCTGGAAGTCATTTCAACGTTTCCCTCTGAAATCCGGCGTCGGCATGCCCCACTCTGGCGCTTTAGCGTTAAAGTCGCCACTGAGCACTATTTCCCCTTGGATTTCCATCAATGTGTCTTCCAGCGCATCCAATTTCCTATGAAAGTCGACGATCGGTTCGTTGGGGGTGAAATAACAGCTCACGAAGGTAACTCCACCACATTGTACCCAAACGAAACCTCTGTCAACTCCTTGCCTTTAAATGGGGTATCTTCTTCGGTCGAGTACCCAAATCGCGGTTGTCCGCAGGTGGTTAGAGAACCAGCTCGAGTCGTTTCTGTTCTGGTACTGCTCACTCAGTAGAAAGATGTCTACATTCCTCTCAAACGTTAGTTGGTCCAAAAGGTCATCGGCTGTCCTGCTCCTGTTCATATTGGCTTGAAGGATGTCCGTCATGCCAATCCTTGTTTTGCTTTCACCTCTGCGAGTGCCTCCCGGAATACTGTGCCACGTTTCAGGCACGTGGCACCTCTTGTCAGCATCGACTAGAGCCTCGGTGCACAGCATACACTGCGAATTAGCTTTGCAGTCTCTGGCCTTGTGGTTGGATTTCCCGCAGCGCAAACAGAGTTTGCTCCAGTCCGGACCCTTGCAGGTGTGCGCTTCATGACCGTGTTCAAGGTACTTATAGCAGCGTGGAATCGGGATTCTCTTGCGGAATCTGCAGGACATCCATCTCACCTTTAGATGTCCGCGTTCCAAAAGTTTCTGGGCCACCGTATCTTTCATATCTACGATGGCAAGTCTCTAACCCCTAGTGTTTTTTCTCGTAAGATAGATCTTCACTTCAACCGTGTGGTCGTCCAGAGCGGGTTTCACAGCCTCCTCAACGTCTTCTACTGTGGTGACACAGTCAATGTCTCGAATCTCTAGAGTGGTACGTGGGACCGTTGTTTTGACCAGGCGAGCTTCACCTATCGCTTTTTTTAAGACCTCGCCAAAAGACTTCCTCGTTTCCTCCGTCGTGCCTCGCTTAAATTCCAGGAGAACTACTCCGTTTCGCGTCTGGCGGATCGCGTGGATATCCACCCCACTGTCATCGGGCTTCACTTTGCCGCGGATATCTTTCACGACATCCGTGTAGCTTCGGTTATTCCTTGGTTCGATAATAACTGCATCGGATTTTATCTTCTTTTTCTTTTCCGCTGGCTTCGCGATGGGTTTAGGGTTTACCAGCGCTTTCCCTTTTTTCCCAGTGCGGGCCAAGGTTCCTTGAGTAAGCTGTTCTGCTCGTGGAACTGGTCTCTCCTGTTCTTTCCCATTTTTCCTCTTTTTCTTCTTGGACTCGGCAAGCGTCCATTCTTCCTTCTTCTTTTTCCTGTCATCCTCTTTGGCAGGGCTCGAGGCTGGTCTCTTCTGGCTGGGATTTTTGAAGAGGGGTTTCTCCGTTGTCTCAGGGGGTCTCAGGGAGCTTGTGGCCACCGTCTTCATGGAGCGATTAGAAAGAGCAAAGGCCATCTCGTTCAAAATTTCGCCTAGAACGGTAACGCCTTGTTTAATGTCCATAGAGACATTTCTCTGGCGTTCCATCGCCTTCACCATATTTTTGATGACCCCTTG
>JABFQD010000495.1:0-25330 GCA_022817045.1 Psix sp. ZL-2020
TATGTAAATATCACAGAAACGTATGATTTTTATCATTCGTTTTCTGAATAAATGTTCGTTATTTAACTTTTTATAATATATATCACATTTTTTAATAAAAATTAAAAAATATTTCTATACTTTTTAACTGTTACTTAATTATATCTTATATTAATGTTTGTCAAATAAAAATAATCAATTGACATTAGGATATCTTTTATTTTCCTACCACTTAAAAATATTAATTATTTTATATAAATAAGCAATATCTAAATAAAAACTTCTTAATAGTTTGCTGCAAATTTCGAAAATAAAAGTTGAATAGAATTCATTGAAAAATTGTTATCCCCCTGTGTCTTAAAATTATTTTGCCCTCTTCAATAAAATTCAATTGAAATATCAATTATATTAGCCATATTATATAATGTTATGGGGATTATTGTCCTTAGTATTTCTCATCGATATGAATAAAAAAATATAAAGTAGGCAGTTGAAGGACTTCAAATAGTCAAAAGACAGTTTGAAGGGATGAATTGGATCACCACGAGAAGCTCGTAAATATCGACAGTTCGTCAACATAGAGTTAAAGATTCACAAGTGGTCCAATATAAGTGCTTTTTAGTCCCTAAAATGTATCTTTTTTTCCCTTTACGTACACGCGTTATTAAGGTCAGCCACCTGCCGTTCGATGGAGCTCACTTCACGAGGATGAACACCATTATGTTCGTATGCGAAGCGTATATGTCCGGGAGTCGGAGGGTACAAAGGTATAAGAGAAGAATCCTTAGGGGTTGAATAGCGAACAAAGAAAAATAAGAGATGCGAAACGACACTGCACCAGCGGAGAGAAAGATTCTTTTTTTTTGGAATAAAGAGAAGGATAGAGATAGCCAGACTCTTGGCCTCGAGAAAGGAGAATAAAGGAAAAGCAAGAAAAATGTGTCTAACGTGGTAGCGGCAATTCTTCAGCCGAAGTTGCCGCCTTAATGTCTAAAAGAGAAAGGCGATTGGTTCTCGAGAAGAGCTCGCGGGAAAGATGGCCGCCATTTCCCTCCAACCACCCGGAGAATCCCCCCTTCTCAGGCGCTTTCGCGCTCCGAAGAACCCTGCGAAAGGAACCCCGTCGAGCTCTTCGCGGAATGAGGGGAACCCCCGAGACTCTTATTCTTATTAACTGTTTAATCTTTTCGCGTGACGTACAACCACATTACGAGGCTGCTTTATTTCGTCTGCCTTTTGCACGGACATGTCGCCCCGTTTTTTACCTGTTTCTTTGCTTTTTTGTATATAGTAATCCCAGGAGAAGATACCGGAAAAAAGTTACGGATATACTTTGTATTTATATCAATGGATGCCAGCAAGAATGCAAGCATTATTTTCCGCAGTCACCAGCAATATTCTTGAGGAATTAAAATAAATGAGAAAGTGTAACGTCATGCTTTCGTAAATAAGCTCTTTAATTAGAACGCGAATTAATTGAGATACGTGAGATGTACACTAATTGAAGAATCTTATTATGAGTAGCATCAATTTGATTAATAGAAAAATAGTAGTGGATTCGAGTTGAGTGAGCCTTTTGTTTGAAAGGGTAAAATTTGGGGATGAAGGCAAGATAGCGTTGAGTTACAACTCTCAATTATTTGATAATGCTGCCGACGGTGCTCCAAGGGGGTCTCGTTAAAACTTAAAACGACTCTCACGTAATCTCTTCAATGTTTATACTTGCAGTGTAAATCTTTAGAATCCTGGGCTTTGCGATATTCGCAGTCCCTTGTGATTTAGACGATAGATAGCAAGAAATTCCACGAAGAGCTTGATTTAATATTTTATTTTCCAGCACAACTTCTCTTAACACATACCTTGTACCTGAATAATGCATCGCTCAACTGCAATATATCTCAATTTTAACAAATCTTCGCTGAACTTTCAGAAGCGATAATTTTTAATACATATATATGTAAACACTTCTTTTTTAAATAAGGAATAAGAGATCATTAGTATTAAAATAATACAGTTGTATAATTATACACAGAGTTATTGTTTTTAAACTATTTTCAAAGTACACAGATACTTAGATTACTAAGAAAGTGAGACTTGACTAATGAATAAAATATGAAAACTTACGAAAATACATTAGTTTTAAATACATTTCATTTTGATTGGAATGTCAAACATATTTCATAAATGATATGGTTATATATAATTAAATACTATAGTAAGAATAAATTTTCGTTTCATTGAGTTAAAATAATAAATAAATACCAAAGCTCACAAAAAAAGAATTGTTGTTAACAAGGTAATTGATTTTCATAGCAGTTTAAATCCAATCGTTATTTACATTGATTTTTATACGAATATTTATGATTCATCATTATCAGCTACTAGAGTGTGGCACACGACTAATGATGAGATTTCCTAAATTTATTTCCCATTTGTAAGATGCCGGCTGCATATAAAAAGTTCAGCAAGTATAGAAGGAATGATTGTGATAATTGCATTTCTCACGTTATTCTGACAACATATAGATAATCTTTATTAGGCTTTCACAACAGGGTGTGTTTATTCAGTGTCTTTTATGTGTCACAAGAGTTGATTCCTTGAAATAGTCTGGACAGAATATACAATAGTTCCATATATTAGACAAGAAACTCGATTACCAATAGGTGCACTGAAAGAAGAGAAGAAAGTCGTTAAGATTGTTGTCTTGCTGGTGTATATGAGGTCCTTTGTCCAGCCGGTTGGCATCGATGAATATACGATACCGATACTCTTGAGACACGTAGAAGTCTAAAGATATATATTTTCGAAAACCTGCTGCCATTTCATCTGCTTGCGATGAGACAAAAGAATAAAAAAGAGTGTAAACTAAATCCGAAGAAGATGAGATTAGTTAGTTAAGAGATGTAAGAGGGATGGTACATCTAGATTGAGTCGTACGAATGAAGAAGCGAGACCCAAAAAAGTGAAACAAAAAATACATCGAAACTGTTTTTTTCAAGCCACGCATGCTTGACTCACCTTTGCTGTCTTTTTTATTTTTTTCTTTTGAGAGCACAAATGAATCGAGAACCGTGTTCAGCATTCATGGTATGAAGGAGGAGCCTGCTAAGGACCATCAGGTTTGACGAACGAGCACGATGACCACCCTCGGTGATCAAGTCTTTCCACAAGATTTCACACAAAAATCATATTTATTGGTATACCTGATGAAGTCCGAATTGCAAAAAATGTCATGTCAGCCTAAGTTGTAGTAGAATCGAATAATTATCTTGCCAGGGTGAATTTATTGTAATAAACTCGTTTAGGGTTGTGAAAGACACTACATGATTGCTCATGAATATAAGAATGATGACATTCAAAAAACTCAAGCGGTTCGAGGCAACTTGCTAGTTCTCTTCTTTTGTATGTATAAATTTATGTGGATACAAACGATTGGATTATATCTGTAGCGTTAATTATAGTTGATGGTCGGTACGAATAAATTTTAGATCCGAAACAACTTCTTTGTTCAAGTTGCGTTTCTACTGTAGCTTAAGATTAACGACATCATGATTCATAAAAGTCGTCTAAGAGTTTTACAAAGTCAGCATATTAATTGATGTCACTATATACCCGGCTAAAAACATTTCCTTCGACAACAATCTCTGATCATATTTTAATGTTAAAATAATATAAGTTTTTCTTAATGAAATTTTTAGTAACAAAAATCATTAGTCAACTATTACTTTGCACTTCCAATTGTAAACAATAAAACAATTCGTATGAACGTAAAAATGATTATCAGGCAAGAATAAGAATGCATAGAATTAATTTGTGTGTCAAAAAAATGTGTGTTATATTTTCATATATATTGGTAAAGTATGATCATTTCTCTTGCAACGCATAACGCGGCTGTGCGAAATGACGTTGTAATGAATTAAGGGAAATCAGGAATTGCTTTAAATAGCGCCGTAAAAATAAAGTTCGTTTAAAAGAGGGTGGAGTGTGCGACGGGCTACTGTGGGCGCTAAGTTGGTGAAATGCGCAGCACGGAAATTGCTTAGAAAACGCGTATTAAAATTGCTGGATTTAGTAGGGAGATAAACCCGTGCAGGGTTCCGGAGAAAAAGAATATTCTAGTTTACTTGTGCTGCGCATTACAATAGAGCCTGCGTGAGACATTATCCAAAATCAAACCACCTTTGACTCTTTCAGACTGAATCTTTTTATGTTGTTTGAAATTTAAATATCAATGTATGTACCGTATTTATAATATTAATAATTATAATTTCATTTGCGTAAAAACATAATTGAATATCATTAAATTGTCTATTTATACAGTTCGATAACTGCTAAATTATTGAAACATATGAATTTTAATTTTGAAAATAACTTTATACTTACTGGATAATATTTATATGTTACATTTGTTAACGTTATGTTTTTTCTAAAGATAAAAAATATAATCTAAAATTTTTATTATTTTTCATAAAAAAAATTATTGAAAATGTATATGGACACACGTGCAAATGTATTTTAAATTTATATAAATGTTACAAAATGTCTTTGTTCTTTCATGCAAACTTTGAAATTATAGATATACAATTAATGACAGAGATAAAATAAATGTTTTAAAAGCTTTGAAATTTATTCGGTTTTATTAATTAAACTCTCAGTAATGGTTACAATAAATGGTAATTAAGAAATAAGACTTCATGGCATAATTAATGTCTCTCTCCATAACAACTTTTACTTTCTTTCAATATCTACTTATAATAGCAATTAAAACCTGTAAGATATTCAAATAGCCACCTCAGCGAACGAGCTAATATAAAGAAGACTGCGCCGAAGTATATGCAGCACGATATGCCGACATGTAAGGCGAACTGCTCGTGTGTGGTCTTTAACCACTATATTCTGTTCCGTATTGCCCCGTTTGTTGTAGAGGCTGGCTGAGTCGCAATCGTTTGGCGTCTCACACGTTGCCACCGGCTCATAGTCGTATTCCAAAGCCATAACCAACGCAACAATTCCATTGAGGGATTTTCTTCCGGCGCACTCAAACAGTTGTACCTGAACTTTTATGTTGTCGTAAAAGCGACGTAACAATTAATAAGTATGTCGTAAAAGCGATTGCTGTTGACACCTTTTGAATGACAGGGGCAGATTCATGGAGTTAAGGACTTATATAAAACAGGAGAAGGTTCTATGTGATTGATCGTAAATTTTATAAAGCTTTTATTATTATACTCATGTATGTAATATTAAAAAGAGTACGCATTATTCAGACAAATTGAATAATATTAACTAATCATTTTGTACGACTTGATATTCATCTTAATTACCATATTAAAGAGTCGTAATGTACTACTTATTCTTACCTTATTTAATTGAAATGTCAACACAATTCATCTAGATTTATAATTTTTTAATAAGATATATATTAATCTAATTACGAGGCCACTTTATATTTTAATCAAATGAAAAGCATTCCATTTCCTCATGAACATGCTATATAACTTGAGTATTTAATATTTTTATATGGTATACTGTTTTATGCTAGAAGCCAATTGCCTTTGGCGGTACATCTATTTTATTATAAATTTAAATTTCTAATTAACCCAATGACGTTAGTATTTTATTTCATTGTTCTAATACATTTCATATTCAAACTATCCTCATATGTTATATGCGTGGTTCTAACTTAGCAGTAATGACTAACTAGTCCCGCGTGTATTCTTACATATGAATACATTTTTAACTTACATAAATCTTAGCCTATATATGTGAAGCTACAGGTTATAGAACGTTTATAATTAATGTAAATATTACTAATTTGTAAGCTTAAATTAAATTGTCGAAAAAGTATTTAAAAAGAAGTAATGTATAAATATTATTATTTAAAATATTTTGAGGAATTTGAAGAAAATGAATCTATTTTGTAAAATTTCTATCAAATCTACTCAGTATCAATCTACTCTTTAATAATCATCAATGCAATATAAATAATTTGAAGTTATTGAATGTGTATTAATTATTATTTTTACATTAAATATTAAAGGAAATTATAAATAAGAATTAATTATTATTTTTTTTATTTTTGCAAGGGGATTTCTGCTTGCGATAAAAATAGATACAAAAACGAATGATTTTTATTGATATTATAGTAAATAATATATAAAAATCTGTATATATTATGTATCATATGAAAAATATGTCACTGTATTTTACATTTAATCATTTTAGTTAGTTGTCAAAATGATTTTTACTTTATATTTTAATGGATGCTATAATAAAATTATGATAATTAATCAATTCACAAATGTTACGTTTGAATTATGCTGTAGTTTCTTAAATATGTCAAAACAGTATCAATATATTTAATTTTTTATGTAATTAGCTTGAGATTCTCACCTACGTATTAGTACATTTATGCATATAAATGCTTACATTGAGCAAACACTATCTGACATTGTTTGTTTACTTAAGTTGTACGGATGTATTTCGGAAAGAATGTCAAATAAAAGCCACCAGATCGCATCATTCATCAAACACATTCAAGTTAAAATTCTATATTAATTTGCTAATTGTAATAAGTTCTGCTCATACATTTCAATTAGTCGTTTACGTTTCAGATTCTAATAGCTTATACTATGATGGCCGAATCAAATTTATAAACAAACAAATAATATTAAATTATATCAATTTCAAATGGAGCTATATTTCGAAGCTCACTTAATAATTAATATCAAATATTTTATAATGTTTTCGGAATTAAAAAGTTATTTGTGTCTCACGAATCACATTTCGTAAAGATGGTAGAGTGATGTAACGCACGACAAATATAATTTCCAACGGTCATTGTAGATTCCATGGTTGCGCAAAGCAGACTAGATAATATTGTGAGCGGATATGGGAACGGAAACCACAAAGCCGTGGTTGGGTCTGCGTCGTTGCCTTAATTAAGTTACACGCTGGTCGCATTGTTCGGGGCACATAAATGTCACTGCAAAGAGGGAGTATTAATTAGTTTCAATACTGGTTGTGTTGGGCCTACAGGGTCTCGTTTCGTCTCTTGCTTTTAAGCAAAAAGCATACGTATGAGTCGTAAAACTCCCTCCACAAAACTAAGTACTCTTGATTTGAGTCAGAAGCTACAAGTTTCTCTTATTATATTAAGTGTAGCTTAATAGTTCTGACACTGAGTATATATTTAGTTAGATGCAATAAAGAGTAATTATTGATTATTTATGAATGCAAATTTTGAAATAATATGATTAGTTTGGAATTAAATATAAAAATGTATGTAAAATGATTTGTTGTTTTAAGTAAAAATGAAGAAAAACAGAAAAAGTTTAGGGCAATAGCCTTTACGACTCGGCCATAGAACCGAACGATCTATCCAACCATTAAGATAGTCTCGGAACGATTCGACAACCTTTGGGTCTGCGAAAGCGATACGCTATCAACTCGGAGGTCATGGCATTTCGTGAATAGTACCCTTTCGACAGCCTTATTCATCTTGTCGTTTGACTTTTCATTTTAGATTTTTCTTTTGTATTTTTAACATTTCATTTGCTTCAGTTTTTAATAATTGTTATTTGATGATATAAAATAATAAAATTGAGACTATATCAAATTGTTTCAAATTGTATTAAATTTATCGTTTTTTAAAGTAAAATATATGAAAAAATTTTCAACAAATAAACTTTAACTAGTATATATATATTTTATAATATTTCATATATTATGATATTATGAATAATATCATTTACTATAGCCTTTTTCAGAAATGAAATTTGTTTTATTTGATTAATCAATTATTCTCTTCAGAATTGTTAACAAATGTAATAATGAATTATACATAAGTCAAACAAAACAGTATACCAAAACAGAACGCAACAGTCAAGAGATTATTCCGAAATAAATGGTCTATTGCAGTTACAGAGTATATATATATCCCGCTCGTTAACTGAACTTATTAGCTCAATCGTCGAGCGAACTAATAACACGATAGACGATAATGACGGTTCACTGGTGGCGCGAGCAGCGCAATTTGCCCATCCCTAGGAGCAATATGTTTGCCAAGTTTGATCGAGAATGCGAGAAATCGCTTCTTTTTCACGATTTTCTGCTTGCGATAGCGAAAAGAGGACATAAATAGGTGTAATATAAGATGCAATAAGGGTACCCGAGGGTAGGTAAGGAGTAAGGTAAAGGATTTTAGTGTAGTATGCATACACCAACCAGAGTGACAAGATGAGGGAAGGAGGAGTGAGACTTGCGCCGGAAGTCTCGTATTTGACGGGGTTTCCTCGCCAGACAGGGTTGGGTTTCGCGAGGCGCTTGTCGGGGAATGGAATGAAATGGAATGGAGCCTAGAAAGAGAGAATTAGAGTGCCAGAAGGGCGTCGCGAACGGAGGGCACTAGAGATTGATAACGCAATTCTAAGACTGCTATTACCCCCAACTACTCAAGTGAGCTACGTTCGAGCTTCTATCTTTTTTGCTCTTAGTTCCTTTCAACTCAGTCTAGAAACGAAGACTTTTAGAAATGTTAACTCCATAAATGCTGGACCATTTTTTCTGGGTGTGTGAAAAAGATAAAAAGAAAAAAGATATTATGGTAAAACTCATTTCAAAAAGAAGTTTGGAAAAAGTTAATCCAACATAATTCAAAACGATAAGAAAAATGAATGACTTAAGTTCATAGATCATCTTAATAGATTCAGGTGTAAATTTTGCAACGAATAAGTTTATGTAAAGTAAAAATGTTACATACTTATCATCTCTACGTATAATTAAAAATTAAAATTAAAAGATAAAAAATGTGTCAATATTATTACAGAATACCAAATGACATAACTATGGCTTACATTATTTAAAAGCTCAACTAGAAGGGTTTTTGTTTGGTTGCCCAGATCCTGCAAGAAAACCGTCCACTGTTCGGTGGCGAGCTTTTCGAAAAAATACGATTATAACGATAATTGTATGTGCGGAGTGCACGGCACGTATATCTTGTTTATTCGCTGCTGCGCACCTACCCGGCGCTGGAACGACCATATACATCGGTGAGATCGTATAAATGGGATGGCAGGGAGTGGAACTGGTGACTCGGGGACGCAAATTCTCGTGCTCAGGAAAATAGTTGCCTGACTCTGCTTGCTTTGTACATTCTCGCATTCTCGCTTGGTCGTCTATTTTATTTGTTGCAACTACAATTGATGCCTGTGGTGATTTTGGGAAATATATTAACCATGTGTGTCATGACAAATATGAATAACAAAGTCAATTTCCTATTTCCTCGTATTTCTCTTTCAAAGCATAAAAGGTTCAAAGAAAAATTTCTATTAAAGTGTGTTATTATGATACCGTTATATTAAAAAAAGAAATTATTTCAACTGTTATACGAAATACATTTCGAAACGTTTAAGATTAGAAAAAAATGAATAACAAATTAAAATCCAAATATCACTCCATTAATATGTTTAGTTCCCGAATATAAAAAAAAGAAACTTAGATTAATTTAAAAAGTTAAAACATAAAAAAAATTATAAAAGTTAAAGAATACACATGTTTCTTAAAAATTAAAAACAATTCTTTCGTATTCATGCAATGATAATAATTACAAAAGTTAAAATTATTATTATAAGTTTATTTACAAAAGTCGCGAGATCAGCAGACTTTGAAAAGACAAAGGGGTTTGCATGAAATAACTGGGCATCAGAATGAAGATAGGAAAGTGTTAATCCTGGAAAGCAACTTTGCTTCTATAGGAAACTTGCGCGCTTATGCCAAGAGGATTTCCATCCAATAAATTTCCAGCTTTGTATAAGCTTTCCACGCTCGAGTTTAAATCCAGGCGTCGGAGCGGCTTTGCGGAATAGTTGTGTGCGTATATTTGTTAGTATAAGAATGTATGTATACATATAAGCACAGACATCGTAATAAAACGTCTCATACATTCAGAAATATTACCATGTTTAATAATTATAATTATATTAAAATCATGTTGTATGATTTGTATCAGAACAATTGTAGATATTTATACAGAGTACACAGTGTTTCCAAAAAAATGTAAATTAAGTTCCAAAAATACAATTTAAGTATACTAGGAGTGAAAGAATATTCCCATGCGACTGTAAAATATTGGTTTTCATTCTAGTAGTTTCAAGGGTCGTAACGTTTGATAAAAATGCGTGTTACGCGTTCCGGATCCAACTCAGTCTCAAAGATCAACTGGGGAGTCATATACGACAAGACTACCAGAATTTTCTGTCCGCCTTAACTTATAAACTTTTGTATTTTTTGCATTTAACAATGAATGAATTACAATGTCTGCATATAAAATTGATGTATATCAATTTAATAAAATAATATAAAAAAATATACATAATAGACGAGGTTTGTCAACATAATTAAATAAACAATTATTTTCAAAATGATTTATATAAATTTAGAATGAAATATATAGATGCAAGCGAAACATTTCATGACTGTATGAATAAAATATTTGTGACATATATCTATTATTTTGAATGACTGAAAAAACTGTTTTTGTCTAACATAAAAATATATTATAAATTAGATATATTACTATTTTTATTGTAAATTATAATTTAAAAATAATTAATCAAAGGCTAACACTGTTTGTGTTACCATCATAAATATGTAAAAAATTTTCAAAACAGAACTAAAAGTGGAAATTACAAGTTTATTAAGTGATAAAAGTCTCTTCGTTATAGTCAAGAATGTATTCTTTAATTAATTTAAACAATGTAATTTACTTAACAAAATACTTATATAAGACATAGAAAATATAATAATAAATTTTTTTTTGATTTCGAAATTAAATCACTTTAATTTTATCAAAAAATAATGTGACAAGAAGAAAATCGATTACGTATATAAATACATAATTATATTTTTACATTATCTTTAAAGATCTTAAGAGACTATCTTGTGATCTGCGGGTTTAATTATTTTATTTTTAACAATTTGTTTAAATCCAAATACTTCAAATTTGATGACAAATATTCTAAAATTAATTTTTTCCACTTTTTGTTAAATAACATTAAATAATAATGTAATTTCCAATGGGAAAATGTCAAAGTGAAAAACAATAGATTTAATACATTAATTACTTATCTTGTACAGTGAATATGAATAATAAAAAAGCGTTAAAAGAAATGAACTGTGAGGATTATATAAAAGTTGTCTAAACATGACATTATTTATGTAAAAATTTTTGGAATAAATAAATACGCATCTTATGTTATGTTAAGAAATTATAAATTCTTTTAATTTTTAAAACACATCGCTAATACAATTTTACTAAGAAGAAATCATAATGTTTGAAGCTGAATTCTTAACACAAATCTTTACTTGTAAATTTTAAAAGAAAAACAGGGCGAAGTCATTCGTAAAGCATATTTAATCTTTTTGTTATTTTCAAGAATTGTTCATAATTTCAAGCTTTGCAATTTTCAGATATAATTTTAATTCAAACTAAATGCTGAGGTAATGGTGTGATACGAAACTGATGATTAAATAATTACAAAAGACATGTATGGTAATCACTGTGATCATCTTACATCTTATTATTTCAGTTTATATTTTGAAAAATGTATTCTATTTTCCAGAAGACATCATTTGTAATCCATATATTTTTATTTTAACGAATAAGTTGTCATTGGCTTGTGTTATTCAAACTAACAATAAACTGCTATTTCCTTAATAAATTTTTAAGTTTGTCTATGCAAAATATGTCATTCGAGAATTAGTACTAAATAATATTGTACATATTTTTATTGTATATTTTTGATACAAAATTTTCTACAAATTCATGATTACTTTACCCCAATGTATTATATTATTAATTTATAAATATACAAAACTAAAAATATATTACAAAGGCAAACAAATTTAGAGAAATAAAAATTGTATAATATATTAAAATACAAATTGTATTTTATTTTTTTATATATTCTACACTTTGCGTAACTTTTCGTGTGTATATCAAAAATGAAAAATCGATGATGATAGTTTTTGAAGATGAATTTTCATAATTTTTTCACAAATTTGGACAGTTTTGACCTTGAGATGACCATAAAAATTTTTTTTTTGTAAATTCATTGTAGAATGTCATTATGCAATAATGTTTGTGTAGAAAAACTAGAAGAAAAATGAATTCATAAGAGTTATTAATATTTCAATATCAAAATGCTTTAAAACACGATAAAAATCTTTAAAAACAAGTGTCGCTATAACAATAACAATCTGTTGAAAAAGGTCTGAAAAAATATTTTTTGTAGTACTAAGAGATACTGAAGTGAATGGTACAAAAAATTTTTTTTATGGTAAAATTTTTTACCATATAAAAATCGAAGTAATGCCGCCAGGCATTACTTCGCAGGGTGGAGTTAGGGGCTTTCAGATAAGCCTTCCTCCATTACAATGTTATAATCGTGGCTTGCTATGCACGCCGCTGACGTTCGGCTTCGTGTAGTTTCTTGGTTAAGCATATGGCAAAGTCACACACCGCGCTCCAGTTCTCCTGCGTTTTGAGCATCAGCGAGACCGCACTCTGTGGTGTCGCTGGTGGTCCAAGGGTGATGAAGGACTTCGATCACGTGCCGACGCTCGGCCTCGGAAGTGTGGGCAGTTGTAAACAACCACCTCCTCACAAATTGGACAATCTGAGACGTCATCCAGACCAAAGCGATGCTGGTATGCCCGGAAGCAACCATGGCCCGTCAGTAGCTGCGTCACGTAGAAGCCTACATTTCCGTGACTCCTCGATTTCCATGTTGCAATGTCGGGGATGAGACAATGTGTCCACCTGCCGTTCTACGATGAACTCCAGCGGTCTTGTCAGCGCCTCAGCGACTCACTTTTCTCTTGCTCGATGACGTTCATCCGCCAAGATCTCGATGGATATCATGCCCGCGACAACACATATAGTGTCGTAGGAGACCGTGTAAGATGCAGATGCGACCCGGAGCGCGCTTCTCCGATACACGGAGGTGGTGTTCCGTGTATACGATTTTGTTGCCATAGCGCTCGACCAAATGGGAGCTGCGTACAACAGCGTGGAGCTCACTACACTTGCCAGCAGTTTGCGCCTGCTTTGTTTCGGTCCGCTGATGTTTGGCATGATCCGTGCCAGCGGTAACGAAAGAATGTCCTGTCCGCCGACCGTGAGAGTAATGGTTTTTTTTTGCTTCCTACTCGTGATTAGTATTGCCTCTGTCTTATGGTCCGCCAGGGACAAACCCACCGAGATCAGTCATCTTTGGATGGTTCTAATTGCTTGGCTTGGTGAATTAGCCAGGTGTTTGTCGGTGACCACCACCGTGATGTCGTTTACAAAGCCGACGGCCTGGGTTCCAGTCAGCAGTTCCAACCTTAGTACCGCATGGTATATCACATTCCACAGCAAAGGGCCGAGGACCGAACTTTCTGAGACGCCACCAGACATAATGTAATTCCTCGGAACCTCGTCCGTGTGGTACTCCAGGACACAATTCTTGAAATAATCATGGATGATTTTCCTGATATACCCCGGAACTTCCAACAGTTGAAGTGCCTTCAAAATCCAGCTCCACCTCGCTGAGTTAAAGGCATTTTTGACGGCCAAAGTCACGATTACGCAATATTTCTGGTGATCCGAAAGACCGTTGGTACCCTCGATGAACCTTTCCAAACTACCACAAATGATACGTTCAAGAATCTTACCCGTCGAGTCCAGAAGGCAGATTGGGCAGTATGAGGACGGACCCCTTAATGGTTTTTTGCCCTTTGGTACGAGCCGTTGTCGTTTCCAGCATCGAGGAAAAAAGCCTCCACGCAAACACTCATTGTACACGTTTAAGAAAAGGTCTGGGCGAGTTTCAATTGCAGTCTTCAGCGCTGTGTTGGGCACACCGTCTGGGCCTGGGGCTTTATTATCGCGAATCTGGCGACAGGCATCTCGAAGTTCCTGTAGGGTGAGCGGCGGTGCGTCTTCGCGTCTATGCCATTGAGTTGGCTGTTCCGACGGAACCCATTGTTCCAGAAAGAGGGTGACCACGATATCGTGTAACAGTGTCGGGCAGGTTAGACTCGCACTGGCTACGCATTTCTGCTTAGCCATTACGGTTTTGTACGGCTTACCCCATGGATCTTCATCGACTTCCCTGCACAGTTCCCGCCAGCAACGTCGCTTGCTAGTTCTGATGGCTTTTTCAAAGCGTTGCGGTTACTCCGATACAGCTCCCGTAGTTGCTTAAAGTCAGATCGCCCTCTTGCTTTAGAGTACAACCGTCTGCTACGGATGCACGCCCTGCGATACTCGGCAATAACCTCGTTCCATCAGTAGGCCGGTTGTCGGTAGTTTCGTGGCATGGAGGCGCCACGCGTTGACAATATGTGTCATAAGTTCCTCCGCTTGTTCTTCTGGTGTTCCTCCGCTGACGGTCATATCCTCCATCACAAAAGCAAGTGCCTTTCTGTCGAGCATCTTAGTGTTCCGTTTATGGCACTAAGCTGGGTCTGTCGCATGTCTCCCGGATCGAGCTATCACAACTAGGATGGCTTGGTGATCACTATGGGTGTATATATCACTAACCTCCCAGGTGAGGCCTAAACGAACCATGCATTTGCTTGTGAATGTCAGATCGACAATCAAGCTATTGCCACCCCGAGTAAATGTTGGGTTATCCCCAGAATTTGTAAGGACTATATTTAGTGAGGCAAAGTGATCTAAGAGAACTTCGCCTCGACGATTTGTTTCTCTGCTACCCCATACCGTGGACAAAGCGTTAAAATATCCAGCAATGCAATGTCTTCTCGCATCTGCTACAAGATGATCCAGCAGGCGTTAGAATTCCTGTATCGGGTCGTTTGGAGGAGCGTATACACTATAAATGTAAACATCGTCTATCCTGGCCCAAGTGAAACCAGTCCTCGGTGTCCTCGATATTTTCTGTATATGGCGGCTATCAGGTGTCCAAATAGCCGCCCTATTTGACGTATCTGAAATCCAGGTTGAAACGTCGGCGTTCCTAAACTGTTCGCAGAGGATGGCTACGTCGAGTTCTCTTACTGTTTGTAGCAGCAGGTTTTGCGCTGCCTCATAGTGATTGAGGTTTTCTCTTCCTCGTAGATGCTTGCAGCGCTCTCTGATATACCGGATATCGATTGTTACCAGACGAGTACCCGGTATTCTCGGTACATCTCGCACATTTTCGCCATATGCTCATCTTCTCCGCACTTTCGGCAGAGCTTGGAACGGTCTGGCCCCCTTACAGACACCGGCTCGATGACTGAAGTTCCAGCAACGGAAGCAGCTCAATGGGGTGTTTTTGAGCCGAATGTGACTGACTATCCAGCCAATTCGGATTTTCTTAAATTCCGCTGCTTTACAGGCTAACAGTGTTGGTAGTTTGACCGTCGCTATTTGGGTTCCCCTATAACTAGGGCATATTGAAAGCATTGACAAGCTGGTCAGGTTTTCGGCTCCAGGAAGTTGCTCCTCCTGAGCTTCCAGGATCTCCTCCTTCGAAGTCAGTTCATCGAGGTCACGCAGCTCAATGTGAGTCTTTTCCCTCAATGTGCTCACTGTTGCTTCTTCTCCGAGTTTTGCTGAAATATAGTTTCTCAGCTGGTCAGCTTTATCGTCTGAGGACCTCTCCAATTCCAACGGTAAGTCACCAGCTCCTATACGTCTGATTCATTTGACGCAAGGTTTCAAATGTTACAACCAGAATCAAAGAACACATACATAATTTAAAAATACAAAAAGATACAGTCTTAACAAACTATTTAAAACACAAAACTCAACATCAAATGATATGATTTGAAAATATTAGATATAGAAAATAATACAGAAAAAAGAGAAATAGCAGAAATGTTATGTATAAAAAACACGAACATCTCACATTAAATTTAAAATTAGATTTAAAACATCTGAACTGTAACTAAAATAAACTCTTTGATTCAAACAATACATAATTTTAGCGCAGTTTTAATTCAAACTCAATTTCAGGTTAATGATATAACTTCACACAATGTAACATGTACACAAAAACCATTCAAAAATCGACGTGTGAGCCAACATTACATATATATAAAAATCTTAATTCATAAATAAGTAATGCAAACTAAACATCACTACATTTTTGAATTAAAACAAATGTACCAATTTTAATAATAGAACACATACTGTAAGTTAAAAATTCTATATACAAAAAATATAACCTTCAATTTTATAATATGTAATTTTTAAATGTATACTGAAAAATATAAATTAATGTAAATAATTTTAGATCTAATGAGGAAATAATATTAATTTCGAAACGTCAAAGGCAGTATTTATTTAAGTTCCTTAATGACAAATATTTAAAAACAAACAAATAAACTCATAGTAACATTATGAAAAACTATACAAACAATTATAAAAATAATAAAATAATTAAATCAAAATAATGATTTAATAAATGAATTAATAAAGAATAGATAATTGTCCCGTTTATAGTGTCATTTGTTGACAAAATGAATATTGCTATTCTAAGACATTTAGAGATCGTAAAATCAAGGTTTGAAAAGTTCAAAAACCAACATTTTTTCATGAACATCAAATTCATAAAAGTAATAATTAAAATATATTATTACATGTAATAAAACCGTTAAATATTTTTGATTAGTTGATATTTCAAGTGAAAGGTGGAATGCGCCTTGAAATTTATAAAAAAAAACAAATAATAAACCAATCCGATATTGGGCAAACAACAAACATTTGATTTCGCTTACAAAATTCAAAATTTAATAAAATTTTAGGACTTACAAGTCGGAGCCAGCCTCGAACATTTCAAAATTTTGAAATAAAAAAGTAAGTAAGTATATTAAATTTCATGAAGTTAATTTTAAATTCAGCAGTCTTAATACACTACAACACTTTCAAAGTATTGGCAGTATTTCGAAACATAGATTAAAATATTAGTAATAGGGTACTTAATAATTACAACAGTTGATTTATTCACTCAATAAAATCCACAAACTTACCGTTACACAATAATTAACTAAATAAACGATAAAATATTCGTCATTTTATTTACAAACGAAAGCAAATCAAATCAAAAACAAAACTTAAGATACCACTAGAGTTTAGGTCTAAAAGTGACTTGTCATATCGAACTCTTAGGATTTTTACCATTTGATCTCAAATTATTTATTATGAAATTAATGTTTATTTGAATAATCTGAAAGGAAACTTGATAGATTTGTTTTGTTTCTATTATATACCTATCACGATTTGGAGAAAAACATTTATGAGTCAAAATATATTTTTGATTTTCTATATATGTCACCAACTTAATATTTTCAGTACAAAAGAATTTCTGCTGATTATATTATCTCATTTAATACAACCTTTATACGTTAGGATCTTAGAACGGTATAACAGAATGATTAAATATATGGTGATAAATAACAAAATAGTAATTACATCGATTCGTAAATGAATCGTTGCTGGCGTACGCTTAATGACTTTTTTTGTGATAGAAACTAATGTTAGAGATATAAAAAATGCATGTAAAATACATTAAGAAGCATTGTTTCAACGTAATAAAGATACGATAAGTAAGTTCTTGTTATCCTGTTTCAACAACTTTTAATACAAGCACTTCACATTTATCGTCTAGAATGGAAATTTTTCGCATTTTGATAAAATTTTAGTCATTCTATATGTCATGGAAACTTTAACTGGTAATACTTCGTAACACCCTTAAATAGTTCGATTTCAGACATTATACTATTTTGTGCTGGAAACTTTCTATATTATAAATATTAAATACAACCTCTTTTCGGACTAGTTTTGAATACTTGATAGTAAAATAACTGATACTCTCTTACAAACAATGTTAGATATGTCCAACTACAATTTTAAAATATTATAGTAATCTTCATAGCAATATTACTCATTTTCAAGACATAAGAACGATTCGTTGTGAAATAACAAATAAAATTTTAATAATAACAATGATAATTTCTTATTTATTAATAATAATATTAAAAATGTCTTCTAGATTATTGAAACCGTGAGCTTGCTATTATTGGCCTATTATTTTAACCCATGAAAAGCTGCGCACAATCCCTTACCGACGCAAATATAGTTTAAAAATATAACTGAATTATAGATTGCCTATATAAACTATATTTTCGGCAATAAGGACTATAGTTGATATATATATTTTTTATAAATATCATTATATAGACCTGTAAAATAAAATGGAATATATTTTTTATATAAATAGTTTATAAAAAGCGGCAATAAAGTAAATAGTTTAAACTATATTTTGTTGAATATAAATTTTTGTTCGTGAGAGATTCTGATCAATCAATGTCATGACGATGATTCTCCTCGCTACAAAAATGTAGTAATGATTTACCGATCGTCATGCTTACTTAAAAGTCAGCCGTCTAAAATATTGTCTAGTTTACAATCAAAATCTGTTATGGGGTTTTTAGATAGAGCTTTCCACTAATCAAAATTGTCAGAGAAGTGCATTCTAGCACTATAATGTTATTGATTTTTCAAAAGTCTAAAACCTTTATATCGTTCAAACCCACATGAAATGACTAGACACGCGGAAATGAATAAACCAATAAACTGAGCAAATTTTACAAGGACCTTGTCCCAATTTACTTATGCTTTTGATTCAAACCGTTAACGTTGGAACTTTATTAGCATCGTTATTGACATTTTCTCCAATCTATACTTAAATCCAATATACGTAACCTTAAACGTAGAAAATAATTGGCTTTTTCTTTTATTTATGTAAAACTCCAAATATTTTAGCTACGTAATTGTCTATGATAATTATTCTTACATTCTTTAAACGAGTCATACAACACAAAAATATCGTTAAATTATACCACGGATCAGAAACTTGTCATACTCCTAGATAAAGGTAAGCGTTCAAGGATCTCGGTAAGAACCATAGAAGCTGAACTAAAAACAAAAAGCAGACAATAGATTCCACACTATGACCAATTAAATAAAATTAAATCGAATTGAATGAAATAAAATCGAAGATAATTCCAATCTTATTCTTTCACTTGTATGAGATAATCGCGTCCTCGAGGTTGATTGTTGCCATACAACAACGTCCTATTATTAAAGCTATGACCATCTTATAGTGATGTGATTTAAAACGTTTTGTGATTACATATTTATCAGTGTCTTTAAATTATTTGCGAGCCTAAGATAATAAGAAAATCTTAGAAATGAACTTATCGTCTAATTTTGAACACGACCAGATCATGTTTTTTATCGATTGAAGATCACAGGATGAATCACTACTTGATCTTGAAAAGATCAACGTGATTCGACTGGCATTGTCTTTTGCATAACCGAATTATGGAAAAATTGCACAGCCTTTGTCCCATGAGAAAATCACTTAGCCAGATATGCAAATTTTTCACTTTCGTGTGAACAGATGCAGGTATCCTGTTAAGCTTACAGGTTATTCCGGAAGGTACTCACTTGGTGATTTATTTTCTCGTGATGACATGTTCTGCAAATAGTCCTCTACTACTTCCGTTATAATTGACAAAGCGAGCTCCTCTTAGGTCAGGTTAAGTGAAAACTATCCTTAGAACACCATAAGCGTTCAATTTTACCGTTCTGAATTTC
Source organism: Psix sp. ZL-2020 (assembly GCA_022817045.1). NCBI lineage: Eukaryota > Metazoa > Arthropoda > Insecta > Hymenoptera > Scelionidae > Psix > Psix sp. ZL-2020. The sequence continues at coordinate 19,634 of JABFQD010000495.1, forward strand.
TGCGTTTGTTATCAGCAGATGTTTGAACAAGTAATTTCTGTTTTGTTAAGTCGATATTGCAGAATCTGCTTTTAAACATTTAGGTGAAGCTTCTTTTATCCCTTAGCTTATTTTTTATCATCCACAAGTTTTTCCCTGGGTCCGAATAACGAATTCACATTAGGAACCATGAGATTTCTTCGCACCAGCGTAGCATCTCGTTGAAGATCGGCTCTTAAACAGGATGCATCACCGACCAGTACTATGTTAAAGTTTCTCCTTTTTTAGTGCTCGTTGCACGAATTTGCCCAAAGCCGTTGTTGACGCTGCAATCGTCTTTCTTCTAAATTCTTTCACTAAAAATTGTTGTGATAATATTTTTTTTAGTTCCTATTTGCTTGCAAACAGAATATTCTCTGGCGTTGCAAAATTTTTAATGAGATTTAACCTATCTTCTGACGAAAGATCTTGTTTTACGACGTCAATTCACCTCAGAGTTCAACAGTCAATTAGTTTATTCTATAACTATTCGGACGACAATCGATTGCCCAAAATGTGTCTAGTTTCCTGATAAAACTGCGAGGGGCTGTGAATTATCTGGGCAGGTTGATCTAGCAAATTTTCTTGAATTACACTAGGTACATTTTATTTAATATAATGTGGCCTGAGTGTCTGTTTGTGCTATGCTAATTTCTTCCGTTGATGATTCTTGCTCCGGTGGTAAATTATTTGCTACGGTTTGTTTTTCTCTATTCCCGACCTGTCCTATAAATAAAATATCCCAATGGCCAGAATAAAACCTCTCCGATATAAATTGAAACTTCAAAATTCAAATCGAATTTTAACTTAATTAGATATTCAAATAGCGATATAAGTCATTATAGCATAATGCTTCAGCCAAATATTGGCTTCAATGAATAATCGAATATTAATATTAATCATTCGAAGATAGCGCATTGAGAGTTTCGTTCAACCAAAGTGACTTTAAAGCCTTGACGGTTAAATATACCAACACCAGGTTATCACGCGAATGACAAAATTAAAGTAAAATGTTTTAAATTAGGTCTTCTTAATTTGGATGGACAAATTCGTCAAGTTATTGTGAGGCTAAGGCTTCGTAATGGACCACTAATGATGAACAATAGTTTTATTTCAACAGTCGTGCAGGTTGCAGATGAATACAAATTAACATTGTTTGACGAACTCATCGTTCCGTAATTTTTTATTCTTCCGCACATTTTATATGAGTTTTTTTTAGCCAACGCTCTAACTCCTTCCGACTTTCCTTCTTTTTCAATGAATTCTTAGATTTCGAAGGCATTGGCAATAAAATATTGCGGAAAAGCTTTCCGACTTTTTCCACATTTAAGTCGTGTAATACATATGAATTGATAAGATTTGATCGGGCGTACAGCGCCTCGATAGTCACTGTAGCGAATATTTGTTGAATGGCTTTAAAACGTCTGATCTGATGTAGCGTGAAAAGTAAACTAAGAACTGATCTCGAAGATGGGGCGCGAAATACAATATACCAGCAGCTGATCATTATATCAATGATTTCAATATTGTTTCTGTAATAAAAAGTAAGGTAATTATAAAAAATTGAACGTTCTTGTTTTATTATCAGAAAAAATAAACTTGATATTTCCCGTGATAAAATTTCCCTGAATGCTAATAATAATAAATTCTGATTAAAAAATTTTTAACTGCTCGAAACCGACAATGTTTGTTTCAAGTTAAAAATCCTCAATCAGACTGATTTCTCCTATTATTTTTTTATAGAATTTTGAATAAAAATAATATCACAAGTAAATCCACTCAATATCCGTATTAGTCATCAATCCTCGAGTAATAATTTCATTTTCAAATTAACAACCTACTATAGTAACAATTATTTCTACTCTTCTTTAACCAATTGCATTTCATTCCATTTACAAATAAAATTACAAACACTCTTAACTTATACTTTCTTCACCACTTAATACCTAGAAGGGGACCAAAAGTTTGCAGTTTCTGTTTTTCTCATTTTCTATTCTCTGTTAATCATTTTAATCATTTTAAAATCAATTTCGTCAATAATTAACATTAGAATTATAACATCAATGTCCTTGGACGTGTTTTCGCATCACTCATCACGATTAACTTGTTGATATTACATCTTAACAAAATTCCTTAGAGTTAACAGGATATCAATGTAATATCAAAAATTATCAACACTTATCTCATCTCCTTGAACACTTGCTATATTATCAACTTACAAAAATATTCAACTTATCATCCGATCAATATATATCAATCTTTTTATCGATAATGAATTTTTCAATCAATAATTAGGTGTTTACTTGCCTGTTCTACCTATTTTGTGTTGATTTGCAAATATATTAGCATGGGCTAGTTAAGAATATTCTCAGGACGAGTGAATAGAATTTTAATATAGAATTAATTGATCGGTGATGTTAAAGAAGCACGTGAACGATCCATTCAAAATACAACCAAACTAAATTTTTAGCTTTAGGAACCTAGTAGTTATAGAAGAATCGTATTAAATCCCAACAAATTTATTATTCAAATTGATTACATGTAATATCATGTTTGTTCATATGATATTATGCAATATCAAGTTTGGGTTTGCCTCAGATTCTTGAATTATGGTAAGTGGGTACTAAATAAAAATCTACTTGTTGATTCACTAATACTGTTTTTGATCGGTTTTCTGATGTTTTTACAGATCATGGTATCTTTTAACAATCAAGGAAACATTGGGTTCGAGTATTAAGTTTATATTAAGATTGGAAAGATGTAAATTACGTACTGCCTTGTGTTGCTACATAATATAACATCAAAACGCAATATCACTTTCATCATCATCTCTGAATTAAATAGTACAATTGTTGAATGCGAAAAAAATCAATTTTCCAGGTCGATGTAAAATTGATCGTTCAATTTTTTCTTTGACTAGTTTGAATCACAATAAGTTATCTGTTATTAATCACATGTTCGATAAGAGCATGTGTGGGTTAAGAATAATTAGAATATTATTTAGAACTTGAACTATATAGTATGATGAGCCTAAACTTGATTCTGTGTAAAGATAACGAATGTTTCTTTAGGTCGAGGTTTTTTCAAGATTCATTAAGTATATCTAAACTCCAATTAAGTATTCAAACCTCAATATTTTAGTCTTTAATTCTTATAATGATTATATTTTTATTATACCAAAACTAATTCGAAGATAATGTTAAGAATACTGCTGGTTATAATATTTACGGGTAGTTTCATATTTAACGTAAGCGAGACATCAGTATAATGCTTAAGTCAAACTTATATTTATACAGACTTATATTCTAGCTACATAAACTGTTCTCGTCTAGTTTTGCGTCAATAGAAAAATTCAATTGTACTATTTATGCATAAATTATAGTCTGTGTACCTTTGTACATTTTTTGTACATACGCTTGTCAAGATGTCGCAAAAACAACATTTGACGTGAAGTTTGAATCTATATTTGTCCTTCATTATGAAATACAGTTAGCTGAATTACAATTGCTTTTATAAAATACTTAAATAGTAATCTCGATGTTTAAATAGCAACAATGACGAAAAAATAATTTACATAGAGTAAATTATTATTAGTAATTCAGCTTACATGACAGAGCTATTTATCTTTAAGCTTATATAGTACTATTTTGTCGTGTTTCACTTATGAAATATCTTTATTATTTATTTTTGTAATGACTAAAATATGTATTAATTTAATTATTATTTTCAATATCACTACAATTTTCTTGATGCTTTTTGTCGGCAGCAATTTATATTCATCATCATTTTTGATGACTTTTTCAAATATTTTTGAAGCAATAATATTATCTTCTAAACATTTCAATAATAAAGTTACGCTGAATTTACGTATTGTACTTTGAGTAAATTTAGAAATACTGTTGAAATTTATCTTCGTTACAAATAATACTCATTTTAATGGATTGTAAGGAATTAAAAAATGTTCGAATAGCACGTACATTCGGATGCTTTAAAAGATACATTATGCTGGCTGTGTTCCAAAAAGATGGTATAGCTTGAGTGTTTGTTTGTCAATAAAACAGCAATGAAGCATTGAAACCATATTCTGGGTACTCCCAGAATTCTTGTCTTTCTTAAATATCAGGTAAACTTTAATCACTTTTTAGTATAGGTCGAATATTTAATAAGCTCCATATTATTAATGATTTTTTATTTCAACATAAAAACATTTGCATGATTATTTTTACTTCAATCTTTCAGGGTTTTTTATTTGCGATATAAACTTGATATAATGTTAAAAATCGAGGTGACTTGTTGTTTCAACGACGCAGAAAAAAATTAATTCATCAATTCCATATGCTAGCGCTGTTCTTAGCATACCTAGCAAAATCAGTTACTGTACTTTTCCCGAGTACATGTGTAAATGTCCCGAGTTTAGCTCGGGACATTTGAACAGCACAAACTCCCTACGAACAGCTGATAGAATATACATCATTTGAATTATTATATAATTGTAATATTATATTTTCGATTTAATAGGCGTATTTCTGTATATAGATGATTCGAAGCTGCGATAGTGTTATTTAACTTGTGCTGTCGTTGCATTTTTTGTTCAATATGGACTGTGACTTTTCTTTCTAATATTTTTTTGAGCTCAGCTTGATAGCACTCTTATGAAATAGTAAGAATATTCAGCTGTTCAAAATATAATATAATTAATTTTCGTTTATATCGAGAACTAAACTATTTTTTGAATAAAGGATATAAATCAATTATTTCCTTTCTTAAATTATCTAAATTTGTATGATATGTGTTATCATACGAGACCATACAACTTGAAAGTCATTATCATAACTGACCAAAGTTACAGACAACATTAGCAATATATGATTAAGTCATTTATACGCCAATACTCAACATAGATAGTATTTTAATTCTTTTTTTGCTGGATTAATCCGATTTAATTTCTTGATTTTTATAATCTTCAAACAAAGCTTGTTTTTTCTTAGCTACAGCAGATTCAGTTACCAGATCGTCTCTTTGATGAGAGTCTAAAATCAAAAAAGTGTCGTCATGGTTATTGTGTTTTATTATGTAAGAATTTTTTTCAGTTTTCGAACTTTCTTGCAATGTTTAAAATGTTCAAATTAGCAAGACAAATTAATAAATCTTACACAACTGAGTGAAATTCCGTACTTAGTAAGATTTAAAGCTTACAAATAACAATTATGCTTGAATAGGTACATGAAAATGTACCTATCAAGCTGATCATTATTCCAACAGAGTTAAGTTCCATTATTATGGCAGCAAAATATATATTTCCAAATGCTTGGGAAAATAGGAAAATGTAATTGAACAAGCATTATTTATCAATTGAACTTTTAATTGGTTCACCATAAAATATTGATAATAACCGAAAGTTTCAATTGCAATGTAATTTCAATTTTAGTATTCTATTTTTATTTAACCTGCATTCATTTCAGGAATTACTTCAAGAAAACTGCAATTTCTGAAAATTCCCCCCCAACCCCAAAAAATATAAAAGTAAAGCAAACATACAATTAAAAATACTAAAAAAAAAAAAAAAATAAACAAATCACAAAATAAAAAAAACAAAAAAACATAAAAATATCAAAAAAATACAAAACAAAAAACACATCACACAACGAAATAAAACCAAAAAAAAAAAAAGAACAACTA
>JABFQD010000496.1:0-25322 GCA_022817045.1 Psix sp. ZL-2020
CAGTATCTTCTTGTATTTTTCTGTCTGATTATATATAATGAACAATAATTCGTACGTATGTATGACGAATGTAAATACACTTTAATTAGATCATATATGATATTCACTCCGCTTTTCTTATCGAACCACTTCGTTACTTTAGTCTCATCCGCGATACTCGGATCAGAAGAAAAACGAAAATAAGATGCAAACCAGTTCTTATGCACATAAGAAAGGTTGATATGTAAATGGCGGGTGTGTGATTGACAACCCGAGGCAATGTCAACACGACGAATCTCGACACGTTAATAATCGAGCATAAAATTAAAGTCGTGCCTCCGAGGGGTTTGCATTATGAAGCGTCGCGATCGCACGAGTGTAAATTACCTGCTTAACGACTTTATGTATCGATCCGTGCGATTTCGTGGGCTCAAATAAAGCAACATTGTACGAAGTATCAATTCTCAACTCTTAATCAGTTTTCTCGTTACGCTGACGTTTCTTAACTGCCGAGCTTTTATGCAGCGAGTTCCAAAGTACGAATCATAGTTATAGATCGTATGATAAAAGAATTGATATTGAAAAATCATTTAAATAATATCTTTGCTATCGGGATGTAATAACAAAATTGAGAGAGGGACAATAAAATTTGTAGATATTAAAGTGCCAATGAAAATAAAAATGGTTTTTGCGTTAATTATTGTAAAATTGGAACAGAATGTCAAAGGTTAATGTTAAAAATGTTATTTGTAAGTTATTCCATTAGTATCAAATATTTAGTTATTTATTTATCATGGTCTTATTTGGATATTTATTTATTCATGTAATGCTTATCACGATAAGATTTTAATTAAACGAAATGTCTTTTATTAATTACTTACTGTATATACAAAATATGTATAGCGTTACTGTGTAATGGAGTTTCCATTACAAGTGAATCATTATATAATTATGAAATGTTTTCTCATTGTCAGCTTACACAGTAGGGGGGGGGGGGGAAGTGTGATTGTTATTTTAAAATGAACTCCTTTAAATAAAAGTACAATAAATAAAATATAAATATTTAGAAATAGAATAGTGATGATATTCCTCTATCCATAAGTTGACCCAAAATTTGAAAATAGCAATTCACTACCAATTCAACTAACAATTCAAAATTGTTAGTTGATCGTCATTTTAATATAATACATCATGAACATACTTTTTTAATTGAACCAAAAATTGCATGAAGATATATGAAATCAATATATTATAAACTCCATTTTATTGTTTTAATTAAATTCATAAAATTTCAAATATTTCATATTGAAAACAGTAAAATATTTTTAGTACACTGTATATGCAAATATAAGAAAAAATGCGACAAATAATTTTAACGACCAATCTTTTATAACAAAATGAATCTGGCATCGGTCGGTCTAAATTCATATTCCAATTCTAGAAAGAATATGACTGAAGAGCGAATAAGCCAGCTTAGTAAAATGTAAGGAAAAAGTCTGATGCCTAGTCAGCATTTAATTTGGTTTAAGTCTGAAATTTTTTCGGCGATAGTAACGTTTCTCAAAATGATGCCACATTGTAAAAATTCGCTATTATGATAATAGACTGTGAAATCATAAAAATTTCTCTCTTGAGATTTGGACCAATGAATTCTGAATAACTATAGTCAACGACTTTATTCACGAGGACATTTAATGGCATAAATTAGGAGCCATTGGTTCAAATCCCGATTGGAAATTTTTACTTTTATTCTTTCACAGCTAAACTAGTGCAATTTAATGGTATAAAAACATTTAGTAGAATTTTAATAGTGGCTCTATGAATAAGTGTGAATAACATGATGTGTCATCCTGACTACATACTAAAGTTTTTAATTTCAGAATAATTTTTATTCCGAAGATCATAAAAAGTAATCTGGAAATAAACCAAGATGACATTCTGCTTCCTGTTGCCAAACATATTTGATGTCTTTTGACCTGGAAATGTCTTCTGACAAACAGCATTTGCGTATCATTTGCATCAAAATGTTCTTTTTGAAATATACCTACTATCGACTGCAATTATATTTTTATTTATGGTAGATTGAAATAGAATCGTAGCATTACCAGTTTACCTTCTGAAGCATTTTTGAAATTTATTTAATATCCATGTAATATAATTTATTATACGATTGCTTGTATATTATTATATTTGAGTTAACATATATTTTTTTTATATCGAATATATAAATCTAATTAATATATATATATAGATATATAAGAAATCAGTTGAAATGGAATAATTTTAATTTTTACATTTACTACAACAATTCCTCAATTTGCATAATTAAAATTTCATTGAACATACACGTTATCCGTTTTATGAAACAATTGACGTTCGATACAAACATGACTTTTTATCACCAAATATAAGCTTCTTAAATTTCGTACAAAAGCTCACAATTGGAAAGCAGTAGAAACTCAATTTCGCAAAACCGCGTGGTAACTATAAAAAATTCATTAACCGCGGATTATATGGAACATAATGTTTGCATCCACAACCTGCGACATAAAATGATTATGCAGTAATTATTGACGCGCCGAAAGGCTGCTGCAGTTCATCGAAATTTTGTAGCATTTTTTCGCGCTGTTTCTCATAAGTTATAGTGTTCCTTTTGGTCAAAGCGAACGATATTCTTTCTTCGAAATATTTTGGACAAACAGTTCACGTGCCCAAAAATGGGCGGCATGTACATCAACGCGATGCAACAAGTTTGGCCGACGAGACAAAATTGCAATAAAACCGATAATTATAATTTATTAATATTCAAATATGCGTGAGCGATATGTTAAAATGCGTTTTATATTACAGCTGGGCGTACCGAGAGTGGCGGGCGTTATTTCGGCCCGAGCGAACGAGCGCACGGACGACGATCGAAGAAGAATGAAATTAAGACGGCAACCACGATTTCATTTAAATATCTTATAAGCTCGCGGAACGTGCTCGTTTTTAAAAAACTGTCCACCTTCTATTTCCTGCGTTGAGCGGCTCTTGCTTAGTTCTTTATTCAATGTCCGATTCGCAGCTATGAAAAATGCCACCATGACATGATCTGCTTTTATTGAATCCGCCGAGTCAATCTAATCAATTTTCAAGGCAAATCGCTCAAATTTCTCACATTCCTCTTTTTTATCTGTACAAAAATATGCATTTAAATAATCCACCGAAAGGATTCGGAAAACATAACTGCCATCATATAGTCTGAACTTTTATACGCAAGGGAGACAAAAATTACTGCTATCTAATTTCGTGCCATGTGAATGAGTTTTTATTGTGTGTATAAATGGCGTTTTTCCTGAAAATGTAACAGCTTAAATCACGCGAAACTATAAATCAACATTACGAGGGCGAATAAAGATCAAGCGCGCGTTAACGTCATTGCAAGAAGTTTTGGCAGTGGTCTTGCGGGCGTTCGAGAAAAAGCTTTTCTTCCTGATCTCTGCTCATTCGTAAGAAATGTATGGCGAAAATGTTGGCAACGAAGACGCGTGCGACTTCATCATTTTAAGGCGCCTCATTCTCGTTATTGTTGTCTAAACGATAGGGCTGGTAAAAATTTGAGACTTGATCGTCAACCAATTTGACTGTCGCATAAATATGTTCTGGGACAATTTCAGACTCGCTTGGATTAAACACGCAAAATTGCAGGCCTCATGCGAGTCGTTTGGTTCGTAAAAATGACTTTAATCAGAACGTTTGAGAATGTTTACAGTAATTGTTTGCAATAAAAAATGCAGTTAGAAAGATGCAAATTATATGAACCCTCAAAATGCGATAAAATTTTTATTTTCACTGGACGGCCTATGTTTTCTGCCCAAGAATTACGGCAAAATTTAATACCCGGAATACTTTTAACTTCGAGAAGGAGTTGTTTTTAACTGAGTAATCTTCAACACCTGACACCGAAATGATGAACGCCGTGAATTCTTTACAATGCAGTAGCATCAGGTTCTCATCTTCGCGATAATTCGCTCTCTCGAAATGTATACTTAAACGATATACTGAAAACAGTTCATTGTAAAATTACAGTACCAAATGCTGTATCTCTACGAGGCCAAATTTGGTATTGCTCGGAAGAAGATTGTAAAAAGTGCGCTACGCGCTCTGTAATTTTAAAGTAGTGCGCTATTCTTTTACCCCGCTAAAATAAACTATGTCTAAGAAAAGTCGAGCGATCCGCCGCGAAGACTTGAAAAATGCCAACCCAACGATTTGGTCGTGGTATCGCAATTAACGATCTAGCCGTATTTAAAAGCGCACGACGATTGGAATCAAATAATGATATAAAATTAAACGAATCATTTTCAATGAACTGGAAATACACAAAAGCACTCGCTTATCTGATCAAGGTTATGTTTGATCGGGATCGAATGGTCGCGACTTTTCGAGCTATCGCGTTTATCGGTCTATTATGCGAGATGCTCCGGCTCATCTTCGACAAAGTACGTTCATTTATCCGCCTATATATAGACGCTCGTGCCCATGAGATATATCCCGACTGCAGCGCGAAACGCACAGAGGATATCATCGCGCGCGAAGATCCAAAGGATCAGAGAGAATTCCCGTAGGGCTGACGTTGATGTGTTCCTAGCATGACGATGCGCGGCTCATCGATGCAAACTCCCGAGGTGTATCAGACGCGAGCATACGCCTTGGCTCGTGATACGTCGCGGTCGTTGTACTACGCGGGATAAAATATTCAAGACCTCTTTCTTTATAGATTCATGCGATCGAAGCAGCATTTCCGCAGGCCATTCGACGATTAGCGAATATTTAGGTGCTGTTTTCCTCTGCCTTCCACGAGGCCTCCATATTGTCAGCTCTTCCACGAACTTCCGAAGGACTTTTTACCGAGGAAACGAACAAATTCATATATATATGTTTATTTATTGACAGATGAATTATCGCGTGCGACTGTCGGCCCACGACCAGGAAGTTCATACCTAATGCCATATTATGGATGACGATTTCACACGAATCATCGCCACAATCGAAACATTGTCGCCCATAAATGTCAAGCTATAAAATCTGTGGAGACTTTTCAGGAAGTGGAGTATAGATTTTTTTGTGATCGATGGCTCTGATTCGTTGTTTCTTAGGGTGCAGATAAAAAATGGCTCCAGCCAATAGCCAAATGATTCATTTGGGACATTAATTAGTTGGGATTTGTTAAAAAACACAATAGGACAATGTTTGGCAGGTAACGGCCAGATTTTTTTCTATTTTCACTGTTTTTTCTTTGTGACACGTAAAATTGTCGGATAAGAACAGAGATCACGGAAGTGAATCGATGTTTATCATTTGCGTGCGAGATTTAGAAAACAAACCGACTATGCTAGTGTTCCGGATTTTATCCTCGCACCAACAAATAATTCGTCAGAATCTTGCGAGATATGACCTTCGGAGTCAATGTTTTTAAAGAAAGAGCCACCCGTAAACGGGCACTTTAAATACCTTAAACAGCTTGATGAAAAATGCTTTGCCTTCGTATCCTTGGGACCGAAAGTGCCGACGCTCTAAAATCGTTTAAAATTCGAATGTTCCTTTTTTATTGTTTCCCGCGATCTACTTAAAGAGTTACGTTACCTTTCTGAAATACTTTTATGAAACTTAAGGTAACAAATTATAGTCGTTTATTTTATTTTGGATGTCTTTTTTGACATATTTGACTAATAACCTTATACTGTGATTAGCACAATTTTATTATGATAAAATATATAATATTTGTTGAATCGCCATTAAGAAATTGTAAGAACTGTTTGGTTTAAAAAGAAAATATTTTATTAATGTTTCATTAGTTTTAAGATTAATACTAGTTTTTTTAATTACCTCAAATCCAGGATTAAATTATTGTTCAGGTTTATCTATTTTAATTAATTAATTTTCAAAAGATGAAATAAAAGTATGAAGTTTGCTAATATTAAACAAGCCGTTGGCTTTACACATGCTATATAGAAGATCGAGTTGAAGAATTCTACAATGTTTGCGGTAGATAATCAACCTCTTCGCATATGAAGTTCTTGTATAGACGTCTATAAGACAAATTAGTACTTCAGAAACTCTAACTTAATCAATTTTTTGTTTCGGTTTTAATGATTGTTAACTATAATAATCATAGAAACTTGGACAGAAATTATGAAAAATCAGTTCATGTAGTAATTTTACTTCAAGGTTTTAATTTTTAATTGCAATGAGAATAAAATAGTTGTGGAATGTGAGCTACTTATCTTTGGTTTAAAATGTAAATTCGCACATTTATTTGTGCTATATATCTTATCTGTATGTCATGTGAATTCAAAATTAAGAAAACCTTGTTTTTAGTGAAATGTGAAGTTAATTAAATAATGTAAATACTAATAATGTTTAATTTATACAGTTTTAAAGACAAATTTTGTGGCAGTTTTTAGCTATAAAATATATTTATGATTTTCATACATTTTATTACCTAAAATTTAATTTATAATTTAATTATTATGAAATCTATAATTTAATCTAAAACATAATGACTTCGAATGCTCAGTTTACAATGTTCACACAGAATTTATGTGTATATAATTTACAACCACAAGCTAATTTGACAAATATCAGATAATTCATATCTGTTCATGCAATAATGGAATCAGTTTTTAAACTTAGAAATAATGATGTCAAGATTTTAAAATAAACAATAGTGTATGATCTACTCGCCAATTTACATACTAAACGAAATCATATTTATACGTAGTAATTTGAGTTTATATTTAACAAAAATAATTATTTGACAAATACATTCCAGTTGTTTTGAACGCAACTTGATACTTTTATTTGGTAACGGTAAAAATATCACCAAAACTGATGACTTTCGTAACTATTATGAAAAATAAATATAAATACAGTTGAGTAAGAGAACCACTCGAAGCAGCTCTAGATAAATCTTCTATGCCCGTATAGGAAACACAATGACGCGGAAAGATAACAAAAGAATATTTTTCGAAGACGGCACCTCTTTTTTCTCTTACATTTCGGAAACCCGACTTTTGAATACAAAATTCATCATGAGCTAAATTAAAATTGTCTATTCCTGATTTCCGTAAACATTGCCTTCACCTCTAGTCCCAAAAGAAGTCCATAAATTACCAAAACAACGTCGCTTCAACTTGCCTCCTGGCCAGCAGTCATCACAGCGTCAAGCCTTAGTCGGAGTTTCTCAAGGCGTTACATCAAATAAATAACATAACTGACCATTTCCATCAGCTTTCATTTCCATAAATCGGCTGTCAATAGTAAAAAAGAATGGTCGATAAATCTGCCAACACTGAAGGCCTTCGTCAATCAGAAAGGGGCGGCCATTTTTAATTGATTTTTCGATCGAGCCAGCATCGATTTTGTATTACGACACGTGCGTGGTACTTCTGGTTGGATCGTATTACATGAAAATGACTCGCGTTGCGTTTTGTGCTTTTGACAAGCGTCCGCACGACGGGTCGCAAAAACCATTGTACATGCGTGTAATGGTGTCGATAAATTGTACCGTGGCGGCCTCGACGAGCGATGCATCGTTGCAAAACAAGGTAAATGCGACCCTAAAAGAATGGGTACCGAGGCGTTGCTGGGACATACATTCGTCTCGGCAGGAGTTCCTCGCCGATCGTTAGCTCAGTTCTTTCTGCCGAAGTGAGACTTCACAGGAAACGCAAACACTTTCAGGAAAAACCCCTGAGAGCAAAAATGCCTGGTGACAAATGTCGACGCCACACCGTTAAATGTTAAATCGCCTGGAATAGGATAGTCGAACGCGATATAATACAACACAAGCGCCACAACATTTAAGAACAATCTACGAAATTCTCTCCAGTTCAATTTCATTCCGCCAATGTATTTCTGTTGTTTTGTTTTGGTTATGACCTTTTTATTTACATTTCATTACCTTCATGCACACTTACAGAATAAGCTAAAATGAACACCAAAACATAAATACATTTGACCTTGAAATTGGATAACTTTAGAAAAAATTGTTTTCGTTTTTGAAAGGATCTAGTATTTTGTTGATATTGGTCAATAAATAAATAAATATATTGACAAGGTGAAGTGGTTGTGAGATTATATTTATTTATTCTTATTGAGTCGGTGAAATGTTTTAAAATAGCTACGAAGGATTCTCGGAAATAGAAGACAAGAGATAACTGATAGAAATTAATAAGACAGGCACACAAATTTGTTAATCACGATAACGAGTGTAAGCAAAAAAGAAAACCCCTTGTGTCGACAGACAACAAAAGTTAACGTCTATATCGGGCTTTTTCTTACCTGAAAAAAGTCATATCACGGAAATTCGAGCCGTAAATCTCAGCTGTGGGGATAAACAGCTCGTAAACATTAAATCCCCCTTTTTTGCTGGTACTCTAAAATCTGAAATTTACAGTATCATTGGGACAATTCGTTCACACAATCACTATCTGTGCGTCGAGTAAGATCAAATTTTACGCCGAATAAATCTGCGCTTATTTGTACCGCGTAAAACGCAACGAACGACGCTTTCTTCTAAACTCAACAATTTTATTAGTCGTAATTCCGTTGAACTTAACATCTGTAACTTAATCTATTTGTTTTTATAACAATTTCCAATAAAGTAACCAAGAATAATGGTTGGCTTTCGAAGTGACGCTGATTCAGTTCAATCCCACCGTCGGCTTTCAGAGGCCTTGAGACTTAATGACTTTTACTTCGTGACCGATGTACGACTCCGAAAAAACGAAATCAGAACCTTTCATGAGAGCAGAACAAAAACTGATGGCTATTTAACGCACGAGAGTCACAAATCAGAGCAGAAACTAAATTCTCCAATTGCTAGAAACATTTTTTGTTTGCTTTACCAAAAACCAACTGATTATTTTGTATTATATATAGAATCCAGTTTAGATACAATCATCATTTAAGTAAAATATCGTAAAAAATGTTCAATGTTTTCTCAAATAAGAAAAGAAAAATGTATATCGTTTGAGAAAATCATGATATTTACTAGCACAATTCCTCTTGTCAAATTTTATTTTCATTGTAGTTTTTTAAACTCATTAAATCAGATGTTTCTCTGTTTGCAAGTACTTAACGTTATAATTCTGAATATCCGCCGATTTCGGTCAACGAATTATTATCTTCGCAATAACTACGACACAATTTGTTTGGAGGAAACAACGTTATCCGCGCGAAGTAAATATATTCAAAAACGCCTTTGATGTTTCGTTGATTTGAAATCAGATATAGGAGTTTGGTGGTATTTATGAATCACCACTTTGTCGTTTGAAAATCAATGAGAATGATCTGCGCTGTTAGTTCGAAGATTGAATACAAATTACAAATAACTACTTAGAATTAATGAATCGTCGATAGTTTTGTTCTATAAAATAAAATAAAAAAACAATTGCCGGAAGGAATCGACGAAGAGACTGTGATAAGACGACGGGCATTAATCGCCAAAGTTTTTTCTCTAATTGATAGCTGCTGCATCATAGAGTGGCACAATCCACGATTAATTTCAACAGAACTTTTCTTGCAAGATCGTAACTAATGAGAACATATAAAGATTAGAGATTGTGGAAAAATCGTTCCTCTGTGAAATCTTACTTAGACTTTTCCGCTTATCTCAAAGAGCAGAACGGCAATCTGTTGAATATAGTTGGATAAAATTGAAACGCATAGAACTTGAAAATGAATGATATCAAAACACAATATCAGCGCAAGCCGGATTATGACTTAGCGGTGATCCGATCGCTCCGAATAAGGGAAACTGATTACAACTCTCTGTCTCAGGACCCAATCAGGCATATCAGATGAGCCGGCCGTTACGCCCTCTCAGGAAAAGGTATATCCGTGTAGAGTATATCACAAAGCAACATGAAATAAGATTTGCAAATTGGTCCTAATTACGAGAGCGATTTTTTCCCTCGCTCTTTTCCGTTCTTTTCTTTGAGCCTCTGTTTTCCCCTTGCATTTTTGCACTGAAACAAGGTTACTATCAGCACGTAACAAGATGAAAACCGTCATGTTGTCGGAGCAGCCGAGCATGAAGTCTCGCTCATTAACGCTAGTTAACGGATCGTTCATTCAAATTCATTCTTTTGTCATGAGCTCATCCGTCTCATCAAAGTGGCCACTGCATCAAAACAATTAAGATCAAGCGCGAGTTTAGATACTTATCGATGAAATTGCAGCCAATATCACCCCAGGACTACAGGATCCTTTTGATTATTTCGTTCGGCAGACGTACACTTTCACGCTCCGCGACCTAGAGGGGCATGTTTTGCTCAAGTATCTACGGAAAACTGCCCTTTGTAATTACTATAGTAATGCTACGATTATATTTTTCATTTCGTGTGACAAAAAAGTTCCCTCCTACCTTAACTAGCAATTATTCGACCCGTCGTTTTAGTACTTTAGGTTAGGCTATGTTACGTTATAGAAAAACGATTTTCATACAAATCTTGGGAATTAGTTGCCTGCAATGTTCGAAAAGTTGCTTTTTGTTGCGACTGCATATGAGATATTGATTACAGTTCTTGTGTACGACAAAAGGTTTAATTTTAGCTCAGAACCGCCAGTCCTTAAACAGTGCTTAAAACTTGTTATTTTGTCTACGGCGAAATGTAATCATAATGTCTTAATTAAAACGAAACAACTTTTTATGAAAACACGCTGAATTGCGAACACATTTGCAAATGGACATTTGTTATTTTTTGAAACAGGAGTTACGCTTGGCGATGACGAGGTCGAGGCCGTCGTTTAATCGCTCGAAGTCACTTTTATTATTGTAAGTGAAGCAAAGTATAAATGTAAAACAAGGTAAAAGCATTTGCAATTTGGATATAAAAATTATCGTACGACAATGCCGCTAATAGATACGTCCGATGCGAGAATTTCATTTTTGTACAATTCCCACCTTTTCGGATTAGTCAAGTTAAATTTTTAAAGCTGATGTCAAGGACAAGCTGAATAAGAATAAAATATTTCTTAAAGTCTGAAGTGAAATGAAAAAACACATATGCCGAATTTTTAATGGCGAAACTCAGGATAATTGATTTGTTTTACATTTTACGATCAAGCTCATTTTTCTACTCTAATACGCCTTTGTATGGAAAAACGATTTTAATTACACAGTGAACAATGGTCATCAACATGATCTAATCATCAATCAATCAACCTCTATTTATAACTTCTAACAAAATCTTCGACAAAAATTAATGACCTATCCTCTGAATCGATAAGTTTCTTTCATCAAATTATGATTCCTGACGGACAGATCTTAGATAAGCAGTGATTAAAAAACAACGATCTCATTTCTCTACCTTTTCCGCGAAGCTTTATATCCCGAAAAGAGTTTGCATTATTGAAGACGACTGTCAGAAGCGATTCTCGTCAGAATTAATCTCTCTATTTAAAAAAATATACGTCCGATTACCCATACACACACATAATTTTTGTTCTAATTCAGAGGCAAAGATGAATTTATTTCCCAGAGCAGAAATATTTGATAAGTTTGTTCTCATTTTTCGTATCTTGTTCTCGGCAAATTATTACGCAAACTCTTCATTTCGCTTTAATATTCCAAAAGACTTGAGTGGATGCTGAAATAATAGACAGCATAGCTTCAATAAGAAAACCGGAAAATCGTTTCTCCGGTTCCTTCATTACAGCTAAAACAGCGTGAGCCGTAGATGGTAATTGATCACGTTGTCAATCTAACTTAAGCGCCATCAATAAGCGCAGAAATAAAATAATAAACGTGCCTAATTACTTAGTCAGTGCGTAATCAAATCAAAGTACCCACAATTTGTGTAATCGTATTATACAACCAAGGAATCTGTAACATCAAGATTTCCAGTGTATGTTATATGATGTGAATTGTGCGTTTCCGTTTCTATTTTGCTGTCGCTTTATTTTACAGAAAACATGATCAATTACATTTTACGTAATTTATCCCAATGATTATACAGAATCGTTGAATAGTGAAACATAAACGTAACATGTAAATTACCGCATATATGATCAACTGGGATTATTCTGCAAAATTATATTTACGTATAAATAGATTTGTCTACAATAGAGATTTTTAATATTTATTTTTCTCACACGAGCTGTTGAAGTGCCGCATTCTCCAACTGTTTTCAATAGGAAAAATGACAGTTTCTGTCATATAGAAGTGTCAGTGTTTTCCTGCAAAACAGTTATATAAAACTTGAATTTTACAGTCCTTGTAACATATATGTTGTATCTTATTTGTGAGGAAAGTAAATGATCATACGCTAGTGTGTTTATGAAACTGGATTCGTTCGTTTTAACAATTTGCACTTATGAAGAATCACCGACTTTTCCAACTAGTGAGATATACTATAGTACTGAAATCAATTTATCACTTTTGCGATAAAGATATAACAGAGTCTCCCTTGTATTTTATTATTCGATTTAATTAGATATTCAAAATATTGTTAGTTAAACTGAAACATCGAACAAGTTTAGTTCCTTATTATGGTGGTGATGTGAAATATGTAAAAAATAGTGAATATTGTTTTAGTTTGTATATTTAGTATGCGTAGATTATCATAAGAATCTATATCCCGCGCACACCGGGCCTATGATGGTTCTCAAACGAGAATATATTTGTTAGAAGAATTTAATTTGATTTGTATTCAAATGCATAGTTCGTAGATTTACGATGTATACTGAAAGAACTTCACGAATTTCTTTATTTATGACTTTTCTCATATAATTTTACTGATTTAACTGGAAAGATTTTTTCAGATATGCGTTCGTGGTTTTTGTTTCTTCACGCATATCTCATAAATACAAATGTTATGTGATAATGGTGTTTATTCTTATGTAATTTAGTGTTAAACCTATTTCTCGAGATTTTACAGTTGTATTTAATATAATGCAAATTCGATGTGCAGGGAAATAAATTTCTTAAATTAATAATATATATTCAGTGAAGAAATATTGAGAACATAAAAACTGATTCTTTCTCAACTTCGTTTGGCTTAATTTAATCTAATTCAGTAACTTATGATTTTATTAAAACAGGTTTCGAAGGCGAACAAAATTTTATTGCGGTTTACGTCGAAAAAAATTCTGTCAAATATCTTAGAAATGGTTGTACACATTATGTAAAAACCAAATTTGAAGTCATGTCTAAAATTCATAACATTTTGTGCCGGACAACGACCCACTTGTTTTATGGTCTCAAAATTCGTAATTAATTCAAATGACTTGTTTATTTTACGACATAAAAACCACTAAAAATGTTTCGTTTGTCAAGTTCAACCTTTATAGCTCCGACTTCATGATATCGATGATTCAAAAATGTCGGCGAGATTACAAAAACGGTGAAAAAAACGCACTAATATATAAATCGCTCAACATCACATGCGAAATAATCAGCTTTCTTCAATAAAAGTTGAAATTGTCATTAAATTCCAAATAACTAAGTACCCGACAGGTCGGTGTGCCCAACAAATCATCCGATGATAATGAAGTCCTGCAGCAGCTGTAAATTCGAGTTAATTCATGAATGTGTCAACTTTGTGGCTCTTTTTAATCGCAGTCTCCTTTTTAACGAGCACGCGGTAAAAATAAAATGCTAATCGCTCGAATCCTTTCTAATGTCTGCTAGTTGGAATGACGAAATTTGCCGCTGTAAAATGCCGATACTTATCTCGAGTGCGTGCCACCGAGCCACAAAAATATGTGCGCCGAAGCTCGACACGACGTTTCCGCGAAAACTCGTAGAATTATTCGACGGCTGGAAAGCTATCCGTTTTGGGGCGACGCATTTCCATCCGGAGGGACGACATCGACTCATCCTTAATTGAGCGTGTTACATCGTGTTAAGGATTCCGATGCATTGTAGAGAGACGTTTAATTAAGTCGAGTTGGTTTAAAGAAGATCGCCGAAACGAATGGAAAGGTGTACCAACTTTCACAAAGTTACGTTATTTGCTGTAACAATTTTGATTGAACTCCAATTACTCGAACTGTGCCGCGAAACGTATCGAGCGTTATAGTCGCGGTACAGTTGTCGAGTGAATTGTTACGTGTCCTGAGCGAAAATTTATGTTTCGTTTAGTCCGTTATCGTTCGACACTTGTGCTGTCCCTTTCTTTCGTCGACTCAGTACTTACAGTCTAGAGAGCAGTGTCCTGTTTTTAGAATACTAATCCATCTCTTTTTTGCATTAGTGTGACAAAAAAAAATGAAAAGGAAAGACACTTAGAATGATGTTTTGGATGAAAGAAAACATTCGTGGGGAAAAAATCGGTTTGCTTTATTGCCGCTGTGATTCAAGACGTATATATGTATAATCGAGCTGAGATGTAAAAGGAAGCTATTCGAAGAAGAATAAAGAAGAAAAACGAGACATTTTGTAGAACGATTACTTCGATCGAATTCATCCTGGAATGATTTCCTGTCTCGCATACCTAATTATTTTCCGGGTATAAGCTGTACTAAATATAACCATTAGTGTCGCACTAAACACCTCGCATTTCTTATACAATAAAAAGGATAGACTAACGGTTTTTCACGAGCGCGGTACTATTACGAAATTCCAATTTCCTATTGCTTAACCCGCATGTGTTTACAGTTACAATTAATAGGAGCCCGGCTTAGGTACTTTTATATCAAAGGAAGAAAAACATCAACGTATCCGATATCGATTATAACTCGCAAATGAATCCAAACATGAAACGATGCTATATTTTCCATATCGTTAAACTATCTTTCCAATAGAACTCTTTCACTTATTTATCACGTGATATGCCTTGCGCGTTGAATCAGAGGTCAAAAATAAAGTTACAACCAACGACAAATTGAGTTTTAGTATTTTTTGATCGCCACTGCTTTCTTATCTTTACATCGTACTATTTATTATAATATCGTATCTCACGTTATTTAGTTTTCCCTGTCATTATATTCATGTATCCTAATTTTTCTTTATTACTTTATATGCATTTTTTCATTAACCACGTAAAAGGAAAGGTGAGAAAGATTAACGCGCACCGAGCTCCTGCGAGTCCGGTTTACGATGTAAACCATAAAGTGCAAAGTGTCTGCAAGAAAGCAAATTGCGAGACCGTAATCGGAGCTATGCTAAACTTAAGTGATCTCGCATCTCTGTTTTATCTTGCATTGTCATTAAGTTTGCAACACTTCGATCATATTTCGCATCGATCAAACCACCAAGTTAATTACACTTGGATTGCCATCAAGCGAGAATTATGTTAATATCCAAACTTGCATTCGTTTTGCGACGCCAATTTGGAGACGAAAACGGCCGCTACACTATCATTTTACACTCGTTTACTGAATTTGCATAAATTCGTTACATCACGAGGTTTCAACTTTTTCTTCCCTATTTATGTTGATTCTGTATAAATAGGGCAAACTCGATTCAATGTGTTGGAAATTTGTAATAATCTCAGCGCCTCGTTCAATATTCGGTATGCGCGCCTGCCGTCTAAAAATTACTTTATATATATTTTTTTCAACCTTTTTAACTTGGTCAAGCGTTTTTTTGAATGCTCCAAATCTCTCTCGAGATTTAAATCATTAAAATTTGCATAGGATAATACAGATTTCTTGCGCAAATTTATCAAACATTTCAGTTATCATGAAGTATATCTCATTTCGTTTTTTTTAGTCAAATTTAAATTCCTGGCTTCGCTTAATTTTTTTACGTTCTTCAGATGACAATTTTCGTTTCTCGATGGAAAGATCAATGTGACAGTCGATGATAACACTAGAGCCACATGTAATGATAAACGATGTTATCTGGCTATTCTCATAAATCATGGTCCTATACGGACGCAAAAAAATTAATTATAAACATACTCCCGTACACACGAATGCATTTATAATACAAAAAAAGTGTGTGCGCGAAAATTTGTACGCCGAGATTCTCGCGCTTGAATGTGTCGTACGAGACCCATTACGAATGCTGTGTCCTCTCTTATTAAATGTAATGTGCAATACCATCCGGTGACGATGAAAAATGGAACCACCATACGTGACTATCTACATTTTATTTACTGGTCTTTGAGCGCACTCCACGTCCTTTGGAGATCGAATAAAAAGGGAGGCAAAATATACGTTACCCCTCTGTGGTAATTTCATGTTGAGCATATTTTTCAGATATCGAGAAACTCGAACCCACACATGGATAGCTCGCCATACAAAGTTGACTATTTTTTACATCCAATGTTTAATCATTTTGATTTGATGATATTTTTTATTTCGATATGGAATACAATCCTATGAATTGAATATGATTTTGTTGTGACATTGTCGTTGTTCTATTTCTTAATATCGACAAAATGTGCACGTTTGAAAAATGTATTTTAAAGGCTTATTCATTTATTCACGGGAATTCTATTACTTTTCTACCGCCAGTTTTTTTTATTACTACCGCCAATCAATTTTTTCAGCACTTTTTAAAAGGGTTTTTTCACTAACCTTTGTGCGGCTCATAATCCCTGACCGATAAAATAAAACATAAAACAAAATTCAACCTTTCACGGACATTTCCGTTATCAACAAGATTAAGTTGTAAATATACAGGAACGTAATCTTTTTTATTTCAATTGAAAATCGATAAGGATTAGTATACCGTTCTATATACGAACGACTTTTTGTAAGCGTGGCCATTTATCGAGTAAAGTACGCGAATTCAAACGCTCGATAATCATAAACTTTTTTACGCTAACATTTTTCACTCAACTGGAAATTTATTTATTAATACCAACCTTGAGACTTTCCTATCAGCGCCTGATCGAAAAATGATTATTGTAGAAAAAGAAATATTATTAACAAACTTATGATTTCGATTGCACTAATATTTGGATGAGATTACATTTGCTTATCAGCAACTTTTACTCTTTTCAGAACAGGAATCACACAGCCAAGGACCTCCGCTCAAACTCACGGCACGGGAAAAGAATGCCACCGGTGCGGAGAATTTAATGTTAATTGAGTTGGAAGCTAAAGTAGTAATAACATAAAACAAAGGCGCTTTATTATAATTATAAACATTCCATGATTTTCATTCTAATTTAACTACGAGGGACCCATTTTTGTGAAAATTCTTGGAAAATAATACTGCCATTCTGTAAGGGAATTGTACCAAAAACGTGTATTTTACACAGCTATGTCCAGCGATAAAATTTCGCTAGATAAGATATTAAATGCTTTTATTTAATTTGGAACTATTATAACTAAACGAATTCTGAATAATCATAAGTATATATTTAAATTTTTAGATATAATCAAATCGTTTAATTCATTTCATTATTTTTTCGTTTTTTTTCTTTTTGTTTGAAACATATTCAGCTTAATATTATATTAATCCCAACTTGAAATTTTCATACTGAACTTTATTTAAATAACTCTTCGATGGAGCAGCAGAATTTGATTAAAAATACAAATTTTGTATGTATTTAAGAATAAATATGTTGTAATCAAAATATTTTTTATATTGATAAATGCATACTCCAAAAGATATATAAATATTTAATATTAACTCTTTTTATTTTTGACAAAATATAAAACAAAGTAATTTTTTTAAATTCATACTAAAGACTAAATTTCGAAGTCAATGACGTACTTTGAAGTAGTTCATCCCTCGTTACATCAATATTTACCAATTAACATCAGTGACTTCTAAACTTTGGAATTGATGAATCTTGTTCGCGGGATAAAAAGTCGCACAAAAGGAATCTATAATTTTCTTGAGTGAGTCATTGTAGAGCTAGCGGGTGACTTTATCTCACCCAACACAAGGACCCCTCGTTTCTATTAATGTACAATCGTTGCTCCCTTATCTTCGCCTTTCTACGAAACGTCCCTTTTATTTTCGCATTCATTTTGCGAGCGACATCCATATCGC
Organism: Psix sp. ZL-2020; assembly: GCA_022817045.1. Taxonomy (NCBI): domain Eukaryota; kingdom Metazoa; phylum Arthropoda; class Insecta; order Hymenoptera; family Scelionidae; genus Psix; species Psix sp. ZL-2020. The sequence continues at coordinate 17,924 of JABFQD010000496.1, forward strand.
GACAATTCTATGCTACTACACGACGATTCCCCCAAATCTCGTCCATAAATATTCTTGCTTTATTACTTTCTCGAACACCGGAATTGTTTACTATGGAAATGCGCCATAATTCGTTGCAGACGAGGCCCGCCACTTGTTTACGTCTAAGTACTCAGGAAGGACGCATGTGTCATGTAAACGAATGCTGACAGCTTTGATAAACCGCACGTCCTTATCCACAATTCGGATATTCACAAAACGATATCGTTGCTCTTAGTAACACTTTGTTGATCCAACGTGTTCGAATCATAACGACAAACGAAAGATTATTCGCGCAGGTGGAAATGTGTCGAAATAATTTGATCAATTCATCATATGTCATGTATCATTTATTTATCGTAAATAACTCACAATTTTATTCTCATGCTTGATCTTCGCAAATGGAAATAATACTATATCGTCGAACAAAAACATTGAAAAGTTTCATCACGCTTTGCAATGAGTCGTCATTGAATTAATGTTATTTAATCATTATTGATTATTATGGTATAATTATCTTAATTGATTTAATTATTACTACGTATAATGTTTGACCAATCATACATTTACTTAATTGAATTTTAAAAATGAATTATCAAAAGCAGGAACACGCAATAAAAAGGCAATAATATTTTGGATTCGAAAATAAATTCAAAATTTCATGATATTGAGGTTAGAATGTTACGTTTACATGCAATATGATTTATTTGATTTATTCAATCATTCAAAATTATATTAAATTGATTGAATCCACTTAAGTATACAGTATTTTATGTTTTCTGTTAAATTAATTTGTATTTCATTTTCTAATTATAACATTACATTTAGATTTTTAATTAAAGTTGTAAATTCTAAGTAATTCCAAAGGGTATTTTTTTTCAACACGTAGTTAAGTAACATCAACTTTTTTATCTATTATCAAAATAATCGTATAGATTTCAAATGTTTTATTGGTATTTTTTTAAATATGTTAAATTGAAGTCCTGTTTACAATTTATTGAAATTTTTTTGAACAATGCAATCACAATTTAGCTTTAATAACAATTAACCTTTTAATCACGAACTTTGTTACGCGTCATAATATTGAATATGCATCACGATGAGGATGAACAGTGAATACTAATAATGAAACTAAATCTGTTTGACTCGAGTAAACTTGATTTTCTTATAAAAAACATTGTTATTAATTAATCATGTCACTGTGATTTACTGTAAACGTAAAACTTGCGTCAACAATTGTTAACGATTACTAAAAATCAACGCGTAACTTGAATTACAGTTATTGTCTCTGTTCCTGTAAAGCTGTTCAATAATTAATTTGCTTTCCCAATATCACCACAACTCTGCGAACAAACTATAAATAAAAACTAATTTTCGTTAATTACTTTTCTGCAAGCTTGCTGACTAGCTGAGGCGAATTAAAAAACAAGCTCATCGGCGAAACTAATTACATCAACGCATAAATTATTAACGCATAGCCACAAACATAAATACCAACAGAATATTTACAAAGTAATTGTTTTCTATAGCCGTTTTGACCATGAAAAAAATTATCGATCATACAACCCAAAATCAATTTCATCATTTTAACTATCTATTACGGAAATAAAAAGTTGTCATCTATTTACTTTTAACTTAAATCGGTGACTTTATTTAATTGTGAAATTTCAATTTTGGAAATTTGTACTATGTTTTAATTCAAATTCTAATTTCACACTATTCTTTAAAATTCATATTAAAAATTTCAAATCGAATTTTATAAACATTCTTTTTATGAAATTCTTCATTACATATGTATATTAAATATTCGCATTATAGGATTATATTTATAAACTTTATTCCATCAGTTGTGTTTACGAATTTAAATGTGTACACATTTTTATTTAATTTTTTTTTCAAACATACAGACAGTTTTTTATTGTAAAATAATGTATATCATAGCAACATTGTTTTATGAGCCGAAAATGATTATTCCCACATAATCAGCGAGTTTTCGATAACAATTTTATAACAATGACTTTGTGTAGCAAATTTTAAAGGAAATTGTTTACTAAATACATTTTCATACGATTGTAGAAAAATTGTATTGTAAAAGACTTTGATTCATATTTGTTTGTCTGCTACATAAAACTTATACAATGAACTTGACTCAGCAAAGAATAATATTTCAGAATAAACATTTTGTGTTCCGAAAGGTTCCTCTATCTCATTAGTAAAGAAACATACCATCAATGAAGTCTTGATAATTTCTTTTTTTGTATTTACCTAACATAATTTAATTTCCTATGTGTAAATTAATTAATTTAACTCGAAAATTATCTGTGTAATTTTCTGAGATCCTCTCAATTAAGATAAACATACATACTTATGTTTACGCTATTTCAGTATTCAGACAAACAATCTCAGAGATTGGTCTCTATTACTGCCCCGGCAGATTCGTCATTGTTGCGAATTTTACCGCTGCAATAAAATTCGTGTCAATGCCGCGAATTCTCGGGAAGTGATTCCCTGCCCCCTTTTCCTCTTCTACGACATATTCATACACTCTGCACTCACATAAAACGTCTAAATTTGGGGATTTAACTCTGACCAGAGTTGCCATTAACGTTCACTTAAAAAGAGAGCTTTACGATTCCTTTCTGATTTCGGCGTAAACTTGCGATTCTTTTAATGCCGACGCTTTTTACTGTCGCGGTGTAAAAATTTACGGCTGCAAATAAATAAGTTGTTTCTGGAGAGGGTAAAATGGATGCATCGACGTCAATTTCGCGTGATTTATGCATGAAATAAAAACTCACTCATTGTATAGCACTCGACCTCAAGAGGATGAACAAAATCAGACCTACGCTAGCAGTCGTCGACCGATAAGTCTCAGCGCCAAGTGAAACAAGGAAATGTCTAATTCAAGCAATTAAACGGACACTCGTACTTGAAACCACTACTCAAGAAAACGCAGTTTCAACTTGGACATCACTTCATGAGACTGAATAAATATCTCTAGAAATGTAACAGACCATAGAGTAGATTTATTTATCATGAATAATCTGCAGGCAGCTCATTTTTAATAGCAACTTTTGAATAGTTAATTTGTTGTTGCAATTTATAAATGGCTTTTTGACAGCAAATTTAAAAAATCAACCTTTGTTGCTAATTTTTTATAATGATAGGATCACGAGATGTCGCTTTTCAGTCATCTCCCTTTTTCTTTCGCGAGATGTCGCTTCGACAATGTCGTAGTCTACAAAACCCTTTTATAGACTCAGATTATATCCACTTTCGATTTATAATCTCTTTCTTACAATTCTTCTGGCTTGATAATTGAAATATTGAATGGCAATTTTTTCTAACACAATTGGAATACCATATTAAGCATTTTCGCGAACAAAAGAATCGCTTTTATTCGGTCTTATATGATTCTTTTAGTATCCGGATAGTTTTTGATTTGATAAATTACTTTCACAGAAGTTCTACCGCCTAGCATTATTCATATTTGATTGGTATTGATCAATCATATTCCTCCATTCATTCACAATTCCTTCCTATCGTCTGACAAATTTCAGAACTGACCTCTAGAAGTAGGTAAAGATTGATTCACGAGAGGTATTGAAATGTGGGCGTTATTTTTTATTACATTCTTTTTATTTTAATCATAATTAAAAAGTCGATTTTATGAAAAATGTTTCTGCTCGAATACTAGGAGGTGAAAGATCACAACATATGTAAGACCCACACGCCAATCTGATGTATATCTTGTTAAACAACATATGGGCGACTCGCACATTAGCGCATCGATGGTGGCCTGAGTTTAAAATGTTTGTCACTGCTACAACCTCTGTGACTGTTTCTATGATACATACAATTTGTACGCTGAAGTGTATCACTTAACGTCGTATTAAAAGTAACGGCAGTCTCGTGAAATTTATCGACTTTCAGTTGTTTTATTGCATTTTTATGGCTATATTCGAGAGGAAATTGTGAAAGGAAATAACACAATTAGGAGAACGAGTACAGCTAAGATGTATATGAAATACGACTTTTTTGTGTACAAAAAACACGCCACGTTGCAGCAACATTTAATATTACTTTAAAAATGTATAAATACATTACCCTCAGAACTAACAAACGGGGCCTGAATTGCCCGTCATAAAAAGTCAATCGCTGATGTTTGAAAATGAATTCATCCAATTACTTTTACAGCCGAAGAAAAATTTCGTCAAAGATAAAAACTCGATCGGTTTTGTAACCCAAACGGTTGACCTGTCCAAGATTAATTTAACTCGTTTATTTTTTGCCCGCCTCGATTTCAATTCACATAGCATTCGAGCTTTTCCACTTTTCAAAAGATATCTATCAATGTGGGTCACATCGTATTTAAAGACAATTTCATCCACCAGAAAAAATATTTCTCTGGATCTAAGATATTATTTAAATCATTCCCATGTTCGTTTCGAAATATTTTTGCCCCTCCAGCTGCGGTGAATTCCAAAGAACTGTAAAAAGAATTTTTTCTGGTCCGAGGAAATGCGACTTCCGAAGCGCGGTTTGCGCATGCATTGGTTAATGACATCAAAGCATGCTCGCGCAGAACGTCCGGTGCTAAATGACGTGTTCTGAAAGCCAAGAAACGCAAGCTCGCAATTTTGGCTCGTCGCGATCTCGGGGTCGCACTGTAATTTGAGAAAGAAAGGGACTCGATGCGGTCATCGAATGCGTCTCGTGACAACGTCATAACAGCAGTCGGAGCTGAGTCTCGGAATGCGATTACACCGTTTCGTGCCGCTAAAGCTGCGAGGTATATAAGAGCGTTGCTACCGTTGCGGCTCAAATTACACAGTACGGGACCGAATGTGGTATCTATGGCGTACGTGCGATTTTTACCACGCCGGAGAAAACAATCTGTTCCGCGCGGCATAATTCGATCGCAAAGTATCATCGAGGCTTTTTTCTGCCGCCGTGTAACAATTTGTTAATGCTGGCCGCGGTTTCGCAAATTGCCGCTCGGCGCGGTATTCGCACTTCTTATCGCAAGATCACGGAGGAATAACAAATAACGCGAAGGAGACCCGGGTTAATGAATTGTCGCGCGAGAACTGGAGCAAAAGTGAAAAGCCTGGATCGATCCGCTTCGCGCTGTTTTTATTTCATTTATATCCGAGATCGGAGTCGGGATAAAGGCGGGCGGATTGTTTTGAATCGCGAAACGAGATTGAAATGTAAAGGATTCTAATTGTTCGATCGTGAATTATTAATGACTCGTTACGATCCTTGAAATAAATTTTCCATCAGTTCCGTCTATTGTTCGAGGCTGGCTGTTCGCAAAAAAATATCCCTTGGAAAAGCTATTTGATTGACTCGCGATGATAAAGAATCGCTCTGATTATACTGAACCCCTGACGGAATATTGTTTTAATATTTCACAACTTGAGATTATTATTACAAGGAAAAGCTTTTCCTTCTTTGAGCTAATTTTCTGTCAATTCCGAGCACCTTGCGACGCGGTTTTCACGTTGTATTTTGCTCGAACCAGTATGCACATTTCGCTTTGTTGTCATAAGCGTATCACGTTTCGCCGTATCACACGTATATGCGTTTCGCGCGATCACTCGGTCTTGACAATATTAATTATTTGTTATTCAACGGCTCTGTCAAAAGCTCCGTATTCGTCGAAATTGAAGGCTAAAAATTTACACGTAGCGAATGTTTCCAGCGCTCGACAAATATTAGATTTTCTTCAACTGCACTCTCGCGTTTATATAATTAACAATAAAATCAATTTATTTGCTCTGCGAAATAATTCTTCGATGAATTGAACGTTATATTCAAATAACATAACTCTGCTCCGAAGATAATTCCAGATTTTCATAAATTTTCATAATCAATTTCGCGACTCTCCATTCGCAAAGTTTACATTTTGCGTCAAGTAAAATGGAAAAATACTACATTATGTGCACAATCTTCAGTTAAATTTTCAGTTTGCATATTAAACGTTTATCAAAGTAATTACAAATCTATTGAATCTTTCCGTTCATCATGTACACGAGAGCATATATAGAATGTTTTTAGTGATATTTTAGGATCACTCCATTTTATTGGTTTATTTCTTATTAAAAAAGTATATAAAATTACATAATTAAAGAAATCAATGCCGCGTTAAAAATTAATTCCCAACAGAAACATCTGCTCTAATTTATTCGTTATAAAGCTTTAATTTAGTTATTTTAGAAAAACATTGGAAAATGAAAGCGAAGTGATAACACAGTAACTCAATCATATTGGCGTTTTAAAAAGTCCATTTTCTAGCTTTTTTACGTAGTACAATTTTTTTTTTCTAGCGTAGTAAATACAAAAACGTTCGGAGAATGGGGAAAAAGTTATTGTCAAATTCCTAATTTATATCACGGCGAAACATAAACGCCAGATCGCGCGAGAATATTCATGTCGTTTATTTTAAACAGAGCCGTTGGAAGACTCGTAAAATATATAGTGCAGTCTTATTCAAATCTGAATGGCATCTTTTCAGAATATGTACGAACTTGGGAAGAATGTTGTAGGAATATACTTCCAAAACATCGGTGCCTCATTAGAATATTCATAGAATATTCGATTTAAGCTGATTAAAATTTTAACAGTTATCGATTGTGTGCTCTTTGTCGTCTCGAAGCGTGACATTATCGTCGCCGGTTGAACGCGATCGATCGCCGATCACGTCGCTCTCAAACCCGATTACATCATTACACGCATAATCGATTACTAACAGTGACCCCGCGCGGCTTCTATAAATCATGCGCGGAATTACGTCTCACCCACTTTTACGAAATTATGGTCACGAAATGTCTGTGCTCTGCGAGTATTTCGTTAATTGCAGCCTATCCTGCCGCACCGAAAGGCTATAATTAGCTGTATTGATTGTCCCTCAGGAAAATTGGTTTATCCGCGCAATTTTTTGTTTTCGACTGCGGTTATGCAGTGAGTGATATTATAAAATCGTTGCACCAATGATGTCTCGCGAGTGGCGCCCCATCGAAACAGCAGCCCATTAATTATATTTCAACATCACAGCACACAAACAATCAAGTTTTATTGGTCAAAGTAAAACGCTGAGAAAATCGCGAAAAGGGTGCGATTATGCGATTAATTAATGAGTAAATTCGTAATTAATTACAAAATTACAGACGACTTTTAGAGACTATAATTCTTGCATTCTTTTCACGTAGACGCGTGGGCGAGTCATGTCAATGGTTTGTGGAAATAAGCCTTGAGAGTATTTTGATTCGAATCAAAGGAGTCGGTTGAAACAATGTGTGTAAATTATCTGCATCAAATAAATCAGAATATACGTTTTAGCGCGAATGATGTGTGTGTGTGTGTGTGTGTGTGTGTG